>ML804716.1:0-31621 GCA_009831015.1 Picea engelmannii
CTTTGATACAATCCCACCAAAGCATCATACATATCCTTTGCTGTCTTCTTCTCAGAAATATGAGGAATCAGGTGATCCTTCACAGAATCCAACTACACCCTCTTGGCATTCAATTCCCTCTTCTTATGAGCTGCCAATTCCTGTGCATCCTTTGGATGTGGAATCACTATCTCAACATACTCTTTGAGATCATTCTCTTCCAAGAACAAAAGGATCCTAGCCTTCTAGGCCCGAAAATTAGTGGCTCCCTCCAACCTGTCCTCCACTCTAAGAGTGCTCACCACCATTGTGACCTGTCCAGAACAAAAAATCTATAGCAACACAAATCTGCAGCACTTGTGTCTTAAGAGATGACTCCTCTTTCTCCCTATGCTCTGATATTGTGTCAATTTTTAAGGCATTCAATGCATTCAATTTCAGATTTGAAAATTACTTCCAAGTGACTTCAAACAATAAACTAGGGCTGTTATCACTGAATAATTTTACACTGAAATTATGACAGAAAATTATAGCGGAAGCACAAAGATCAGAGAGAAAACATCCATGCACAAGAAACACAAATTTCTGTTTAGTAAAATTTTCAGATTGAGAATTTCTGACGACAAAACCAGTGCTCTCAACAAAAATACAACTTCAACAAATTCCGGAAAAACCCTTTCAACTTGCAAACCTGCTGTACTACCTGCTGACGTCACCTTGTACGGCTGTTGACGTCACTTGCTATACGGCCAGCCTGATCCGCACGTGCCGTACGAATTGTACGAATGACATGTGTGGCCTGTTTTTGTTGCTGTATGGTCCACACGTGTGGTACGGACTGTACAGATTACACGTGCAACCTCTTTTCTGCTCCCTGCCACATGTGCAACTGTCTCTCCCTCACACATGTGGTTGTCTCTCCCTCACACGTGTGGCGTCTCTCTCCTCACACGTGCGGCCTCTCTATCCTCAGAAAATCAGAAAACAGAAAACCAGAAACCTTAGGCCAGATTTTCCAAAGTGAAGGATTTCCTTAGCTAAAATTGCTGCCCCAACCTCCTTGGCACAAGTATTCACTCACTTATGCCAACTCCATAATGGAACAATGAGATGTGTGGTGCCTCCTCACACTGTCTCTCCTTTTATAGGAGTCTAATGAGTGAGTTTAGGAACCCCTTCTAAACTCAACATTAAATTAGAATTGTTGAAGCCCAACATGTGGGTGTGAAACCCCAACAACAACAATTCCAAGCCCCAGCTCAATAGACAAGGGGTTTTCACAAAGTAAGAATGCAATGTGAGTGCCAACAAAGATTCCCACATGCTTGACACCAAGGCCAATGTGAGAATACCTCCCAATGCTACAAAAAATCAACAATTAGGATATGGAAACGCTACTCAACCATATCACCAGTAGTACAATTAGTCCTAAGTCATGACATACTTGTCTAAGGACAATTATGTCCCCTCATGGTAAAATGAGACAAAATAATAAAATTATTAGCATCAAGAAGTGTTATAAGATATAACCAATGATAATTACCTTCATGACAAGGTTAGAAACCATCACACCACTTCTAAGTTCTAGATAAGAAACCCACACATGAAATCATAGCATATCACTTGAAAAGATGAAGTATGAAGTACCATTTGCACGAGCACATATCATTTGAAGTGTAAAGCATCGGAGCTGATATACCATGGTATAGCTATCCGAAGGAGCTCATGGATGATGTCAGGCTGGAACTGGAAGACATGAGCAGGAGAGCTCATCCAAGCAGCATCAATGCACCCCTGAGAGGGTAGTCTGGAAGTAGTTGTCCTTGAGGGGGCAACACTGCTCATCCATCAAACTGTTTGTTGGAGGTCTAGAATTGGTACTCTTTATCCAATGCCACAACTGTGGGTGCTCTTATGAGACGATTTGACTATGCAAGCCTGTTGCGAAAAGACTGGTGAAGGTGAAGACGGTTCTGCTACTGACAGATACTCACTATTTGTGCATAGAAAACCTTGTCACGCCCAAGTGCAATTTGGGCTCAATATGGAGCATTTTAAACTTTTTTCTTTTATTGAGTTAAAAGCTTTTGAGTCAAATTGATACTTTTCGTGTGGATCTATCTGACAAAGCTAAAATGGGGTGAAAACTGCTCAGGCGACTACTAAATGCAAAAATGCCCAAACGGATCATTGTATGAACATTGCACATCCATCAAACTGCATGTTGGAGGTCTATAATTTATACACTATACACTGTCAGTGAAATGCCACAACTGGGGGTGCTCTTATGAGCTGATTTGACAATGCAAACATGTTGTGAAAAGACTGGTGAAGGTGAAGATGGTTCTGCTAACTAATTGATACTCACTATTAGTGCATAAGAAACCTTGTTGTGCCCAAGTGCAATTTGGGTTCAACAGGGAGGTAACTAAACTTTTTTCTGGTACTCAGTTCAATGTTTGAGAGTCAAATTGTTGCTTTTCTTGTTTTTAATGTCTCAATGCGCATTATCTTGCTATCATCAAGAAGTAGAAATTTTCTACACTGTACTCTATTTGACATAGAAAATTTTGAAAGTTCTCTTCTAGCATTTCTCTTACAGGGCTATCCTCCTATAAAACCTCTTTTTCCAGTATGCATCTCTCCATCCCCTTACCGGCATATCCTCTCAAGTTTTCTCTCTACAATCCCTCTCTGATTTTTTGGGTTCCTAGAATGATATGGTTGCAACCCTTCTTGCGTTTATTACCCCATTGCTGGCATTTCTCCCCAAGCTCACCCTTCTCTTATCATTGCTTAACGTGGTTATACATGAGATGGTTGCCTCACTGCTTCTACTTGGAGCAATGCCTTTTTCTTTATATAGAATTGATCCAAGTCTAAGTCTCAACAGTTTCACAGGTTTTTGCAAGCCTTGGCTGCATCGACCTCAGCATCTGTAGCATACCTGGACTTGCCTCCCTCGGCTGTTGAGGTGCTCTATTAAAATTTCTCCTCTCCCAATTGGAATTTACTAGTCTAGTTGTGAGTCCAACCTGTTATACCATAACCTCATTGCGGATTTAAACATGTAATGCAATTGCATAATTCATATTAATTATAATTGCAACAGAAAAAGAAATGCATACATACACAACTATTTTCCAAAATTGCTACAAAAAGATTTTCCACACATGATTTACACAAGGATTCTCATCCAATTGCACAATTAATCATTCCAACACAAAATTCACATTATTAGCTGAATGCATGGGAGATCACAACAGAAAATAGATAAAATCATTCTACATAGAGATGATTACAACTCTTACTTGGTTCTGACATTATTAATGATACCCACTAAGCCAATTCCATACAAATTGCATGGTTGTGTGATACTTTACACACAACGGCTGATTTCTCCATTCTTCAGCAAGAATTGATGGCTGTAGCAACCCTAAAATTGATGAACAATTATCTTTTCAATGACGAGTAACATCTCATTGGCAATTTTACCCATTTAGAGAAGGAATCTTTTCCGATAACTTCATTTCAGTAAGGAAGCAACTATTGAGGGTGGAATACTACTATGGAATCTTATGTATATGGATTTTACGCATTTAGATTAGGAATATTATCTCACTAACAATTTGACCCATTTAGAGAAGGAATCTTATCTGATAACATCAATTCATTAAAGAAGCAACTACTGAGGATGGGATGCTATGTAATCTTCTCTGCATGAATTTTATCCATTTAGAGTAGCAATCTTATCTTACTGGCAGTTTTACCATTTAGAGAAGGTTTCTTATCTAAAAACTTCAATAGAGACCACCTGAGACTACTCCCAATAATCAGTTTTGACCTCTTCCTTTTAGTGCAACACCACACAGACACCCCTTTCTCTGTAGAACAACTCTGACATCTAAGGGACGCAGGTTTGGGTATGCTATAGAATCAAATCTCATTTTGATAGCCCTATAGCTCTGTCAACATATTTTGCATCCACAAGACCTCTCTTTCAATAGAGACCACCAGGCACCACTACTAACAATTAGTTTTGAGATTTTCCTTTCAGCACAACACCACATAAGCATCCCCTTTCTCTGCAGAACAACCTCGACAGGCAAGGGAGGCAGGTTTGGGTACAGTGTGTTAGAATTAGGGAAAGAAAACAAAAAATTTCCTTTTCAAAATTTTCTGTAAACAAGATCAGCAAGAGCACATTAAATTTATACAGATCTGAACTTCTAAAATATTCTGAGTATGCTAGGTAGTTAGATCTGAACTAGAAAGTTATTCTGAACATGTACAGTAGATAGATCTAAACCATAAAACATTTCTGAGTGAGCAAAACACTTAGATCTGAACTAGAAAGTAATTCTGAGTCAGATCTGAACAGTAGATATATATCTGAGCATGCACAGTACATAGATCTAGACTAGGTAAACATTTCTTAGCATGTACATTAGATGAATCTGAACTAGACAATAATATCAAAGTATGCTAATCAATAGATCTAAGTATAAGCAAAGCAATAGGACTGAAAACAGTAACTTACCTCTGTGTAATAAAGAAGAGCATGCCACATATGAGAGATGATAGGCCACTGTGTTATGCTCAGGTAAGTCTGGGAGTCATGGATCTACCTCAAAGGGTTAGATCTCTAACAAAAGAATAGAGGGCAGTTAAGCCACCAAGGAGAAACCTCACACAAAGCAATCAAAACCCCACATCAAAAATTGGGAAACAAAACCCTTGTCCAAGCCATACACAGTAAGAGATCTGCAAGCCATACACAGTAAGAGATCTGCAAGATCCAGATCAGGACCAAGGGTGGACGGCTGCGTATAATGAAGGTCTAGCAACCCAACAAGGGTGCCGCGGCCCTCAGGGTTCCAGATCTGCTCAAGAGGGAGGGGACGACAGCCTCAAAAAGGGTTCCGCTTGCTTGAGGAGAGGGCTGGCTGTAATAGAATGGCAGCAGAGGAGAGGGCGGCAGCTTTTGGACACTTTGCAACAGCAATCAACTAGAACCTCAACTCAGCAACCCTTAGCACAATAAAGATACCTGGCAGCAGCAAGGAAAAGACCTTCAACACAGCAAAACCAATGGACCTGTCAACAACAATAATGAAGGCTGATCTGAACTGTTAAAGGAGGCCGCAGCTCAAAGAGAAAAGAACTCAGAACAATCCGCCACACTTAGAAGAGAAGGAAGTGAGTGTAAAGAAAAGTGAGGGGAGAGGTTTCTATATATAGGTTTTAGGCTAGGGCTAAGTTATAAAAATATAATTAATAAAATGACATTAAATTAATATAAATATTAATTTAATGTCACATTTAAATATTAATTTAATATTCGTATTAAGCCCTAAAAACGAAATTACAAGCCCCCACTCAAACCCAAACTCAAAAACAAAGAGGGTGAAGAACAATCAAGGGGTTAGGGGAGGTTTTTTTAGTGGCAACACATGTCCATAAAATTTTCAAGGTGACCAATTAACTTCATCATCACTGCATAGGGGTTACATCCCACAATGTGGTTATGCCCATCTTCATAATCTCTCCTAGGTCCTGTGGACCATCCTAGGAGAGAGAAAGAGGATCACACACCAACATATCTTGGCATTATACCAAGATCTCCCTGATCAAAGACTAGGTTGCCCCAGAACATATCTGGGGTCTTATCCACCAAGGTACAAGACCAAGGATCAACCCATGTTTTAGGCATGGGTACCCTGGAACACATCTAGGGGCCCTAGACATATTTAGGGACTCATATTGCTTCCTCCCAGACCAAGAACCCCAGTCATCTACTAGGGGCTCTCACAAGGGTCTTTACTGATTGGTCCCAGACCAAGAACCCCAGTCATCTACTAGGGGCCTTCACAAGGGTCTTTTGCCATGGCTCTAATTGCTTGGTCCCAGACCAAGAACCCCAGGAGTGCACTGGGGGCCCTAGTCCACAGCTAGGGTTTTAAGCCATCCTTCAGGGAGAATGGCTCTTGCAGCTGCAATAAATTCAACACTCCCTCTCAGCAAGAGAGGCATTCTTAGTAACACCAAGCTAGTTATGAAAGTACACAAACTTTTTCAAGGACAGTGGCTTGGTCAAAATATCTGCCGTCTGTTCTATTGTCGGAACATACTGAATACTGAGAATTTTCTTCTGCACCTTGTCCCGGACATAGTGATATCTCATCTCAATGTGTTTCGACCTGTCGTGAAACACCAGATTCTTAGAGAGCTTTATAAAACTCTAGTTGTCACAATGAATGACTGTGGGTTCTAACTCTGCACTGAACAAGTATGAAAGTAGCTTCCTAAGCCACACTGCTTCTTTGCTAGCAACACTTGCAACAATGTATTCTGCTTTTGCAGTGCTCTGGGCCATGGAGACTTGTTTCTTGTTGGACCAGGAGATCATTGCTGAACAAAAATTGAAACAATATCCAGAAGTGCTCTTTCGATCCACTGTACTGCCCATCCAATCTAAATCTGTAAATCCATGAAGCATTACACCTCCACTGGAGGTGTATCTGAGACCAAAAGCTATAGTTCCCGAAACATATCTTAGAATATGCTTAACAACAACCAAATGTATATGCTTTGGTTCACACATGAACTGATTGAGGGGATTTACTGCATAACAAATGTCCGGTCTAGTATGTACGAGGTACATCAATGACCCCATGATCTGCCGATATAAGGTGGGGTCTTCTGGATCTGAACCTGTAACTTGATCTTGTAGTTTATTTAGGTTAGAGATCATTGGTGTGGTCATGGACTTATAGTCCATCATGCCAAATCTGCAGAGCACATCGACTGCATATTTTCTCTGTGAGAGAAAGATCTCACCTGGTTTTTGCCACACCTCCAAGCCCAAAAAATAATGCATGAGCCCCAAGTCTTTCATTTCAAACTCTGCGGAAAACTCCCTCTTAGTCTGAGCTATCAATTTTTTCTGTCCAGTGAGGAACAAATCATCCACCTATAAGACTAAGATAACTAGATGATTTTGTACAATCTTTATATAAAGATTGAGATCTGCTATGCTCTTGGTGAATCCAAGACTCTGTAGAAAGCTGTCTGTTCTACCATACCAAGCTCTCGGAGCTTGCTTCAACCCGTACAGGGCTTTCTTGAGTTTGCACACATGAGATTCTTTCTCATGGATTACGAAACCTTCAGGCCGTTCGATATCCACTTCTTGCTCAACTTCACCGTTAAGAAAGACAGTCTTAACGTCCATCTGGTGAAGTTTCCAACCAAAAACTGCTGCAAGAGAGATAATAATCCTGATGGAAGTATATGTAGCAACTGGAGTAAAAATCTCGTCATAGTCAATTCCTTCTTTCTAAGAGAAACCACGACCCACAAATCCTTGTATTTTTCAATACTGCCATTTTTTGCATGCTTTATCTTATAAAGCCATTTGGAAGTTACCACTGATTTGCCACGAGGTCTAGGAACCACTGCCCATACATCATTCTTTAGAATTGAATCATATTCTTCTATCATATCATCTTTCCATACTTGATGTTTGGAGGTTTCTTCAAATGTAGAAGGTTCTGAATCTATCACAATATTCAACATAGCTATTAGACCTGAGTACTTATCTGGTTTCTTGCTTTCTCTGAAAGTGCCCTTGGGAGTTGAATGCTTTTCTGCTTCCTTTAGAATTTCCCGGCACCAGGCTGGTTTCCTTTTAATAGGAGGAATCTCCAAAGGAAACTCAATATAATCCCTTGAGGGATCCATTGGAAGTTCTGAGGTCTCCTCTCTTTGCTCATCTGAAGGAGGAGAATCTGAAGAATCAAGTGGTGGAGCTTCCTGCTCCCCTGAATCACATGGAAGTTCTCTGGCCCGATTAAAAGCTGTCTCTTCATGAAAAGTCACGTCTCTGCTTACTTCGATGAACTTTTGACCCGAGATATAAATTTTGTAAGCTTTTGAGGTTTCAATGTATCCCACAAAAGTTCCCTTCTTTCCGGAGGGCTCTATCTTAGTCCTCTTTTCTTTTGGAATGTGAATATAGACTGGACTGCCAAAGATTCTCAAGTGATCAACAGAAGGCTTAATTTCGGTGAAAACTTCTTCTGGAGTTTTCGCTTCAAGGGCTTTGTGTGGACATTTATTTTGAATGTAGACTGCAGTACTGGCAGCTTCAGCCCAAAGAGATAAAGGTAAGTTTTGGTCATATATAATGGCCCTGGCTGCTTCACAGATAGTTCTGTTCTTTCTTTCAACAACCCCATTCTGCTGGGGGTTGTACGACACAAGTAGCTCCCTCTTAATTCCAGAAGCCCGACAGAGTTCATCATATTTGGAGGAGTCAAATTCTTTATCATTGTTTGTTCTGAAAACCCGGATGTGTCTGTCTGTTTGATTTTCAACAAGATTTTTGAAATCTTGAAATTTGCTGAAAGATTCATCTTTAGTCTTTAAAAAATAAATCCATGTTTTACGAGAACAATCATCAATAAAAATGATATAGTAAATACAACCATTCATAGATGGAGCAGTCATGGGCCCACAAAGATCAGAATGAATTGGATCTAGAATGCCATTAGATTTTCTATTGCTGTGAGGATAGGGTTTCTTAGTATTCTTATCGAGTGCACAACCTGTACAAACTCTATCATGTTCAAAAGAAAATACTGGCATACCTGTTACCATCTTTTGCAAACTTGGAAGTGCATTGTAGTCGAGATGTCCAAGTCTCCTATGCCAAATCTCGTAGGGATTTACCATCTCGTGAGCTAGTGCTTGAACAACCTGACCTAAGATTTTATAAAGTCCACTCTCACGAGTTCCAATAGTCATAGCAGTGCTCATATCTTCATTTGAGGACCACATGAGGGCCTTCCCTTTGGTGAAGGAAGGCTATTGTGTAGCCTTTGCTTTCTAACACTGCAACTGAGATTAGATTTTTCTTTAAACCAGGAACATAAAGAATTTCATCAATATGAAAGATATTACCTGATTGAAGTCGGAAAGAAGCAGATCCAACACCTTTTATGTCATAAGTACCATCATCACCTAGTTCCACTTTTACATTGAATTTCTTGTCGCGATAGTTTGCAAGATTTTGATTGAAACTTGTCATGTGTTTGGAAGCACCGCTGTCTATTAACCAAATTTCCTTTGACTTGGTTATGGTGCCAGAAAGAGCTGAGATGAGATCAAATTCTTGTTGTTGTTCTTGCTCTTTGGTGGTAGCCTTGGTTTGTTTTCTTTGAGGTTCTTGTTGAGGTTTAGCCTCTTTAGTAGCAACTGAGGCTTGGAACCTTCCTTTTCTTTTCTGCTGAGAGGGAGGGTTCTTGCAATCTCTTGCATGATGTCCTAGCTTATTGCAGTTAAAACATTTTACTTTAGATAAATGAGGATTAAGATCAGATAACTTACCTTTGCCTTTAGATTTAGGGAACTTCTTCCATTTCTTGGCTTTTGCTGCAAGGGCATGATCTTTTAGAATTGAATGATCATTTCTGTTGTTGATTCTTCCTTCTTCTTCTAAGCAGTCATGCCACAATCTTTCAAAGTTAGGCTGGGCTTCTCTTCCATTTACTAATGAGAGAAAAACTCCCCATTACTCTAGGAGTCCATCAACTGCAGTTTGCACAAGGTCATCATCATCCACATCAACTCCTATTGCTATAAGCTGATCTCTGGTTTGAGCAATCTTGGAGAAGAAGGTAGCAATTGATTCATCTTTTCCCATCCTCAAAGTACGTAGTTGTTTCTTCAATATTCTTTTTTGAGTTAGTGCCTTCTTTTCATAGAGGTTTGCTAAAGCATCAAAACAATCTTTGGCAGTCCTTAGATGACCAATGAGGGGCATCATGCTGTCCTTAACAGAATCAAAGATGATTCTTTTAGCCTTGGTTTGTTTCCATTTATATGCTGCCCTGACTGTGTTTGAAGTGGGTTCTTCAATTACCCTAGTGATCATCTCTTCTAGATCATTCTCTTCAAGAGTGTTAACTATTCTTCATTTCCAAGCATTGAAGTTGGAGGCCCCTATAAGTCTGTCTTCAACTTTAACTGAAGAGGAGGCCATGCTGTGATCTGGATTTAAAAAAAGATTCTGCTGATCTGCAAAACAACCCTAACAATATAGATCTATGCAGGCTCAAGTCTGCACACTTCTTGAGCTCTTTTCACGCCCTAAGCTCTGATACCATGTTAGAATTAGGGAAAGAAAACAAAAAATTTCCTTTTCAAAATTTTCTATAAACAAGATCAACAAGAGCACATTAAATTTATACAGATCCGAACTTCTAAAATATTATGAGTATGCTAGGTAGTTAGATCTGAACTAGAAAGTTTCTCTGAACATGTACAATAGATAGATCTAAACCATAAAACATTTCTGAGTGAGCAAAACACTTAGATCTGAACTAGAAAGTAATTCCGAGTCAGATCTGAACAATAGATATAT
Source organism: Picea engelmannii (assembly GCA_009831015.1). NCBI lineage: Eukaryota > Viridiplantae > Streptophyta > Pinopsida > Pinales > Pinaceae > Picea > Picea engelmannii. The sequence goes on from ML804716.1 coordinate 10,406, forward strand.
ATCTGAGCATGCACAATAGATAGATTTAGACTAGGTAAACATTTCTTAGCATGTACATTAGATGAATTTGAACTAGGCAATAATATCAAAGTATGCTAATCAATAGATCTAAGTATAAGCAAAGCAATAGGATTGAAAACAATAACTTACCTCTTGATGATCTTACCTCTGTGTAATAAAGAAGAGCATGCCACATATGAGAGATGATAGGCCACTGTGTTATGCTCAGATAAGTCTGGGAGTCATGGATCTACCTCAAAAGGTTAGATCTCTAACAAGAGAATAGAGGACAATTAAGCCATGAAGGAGAATCCTCACACAAAGCATTCAAAACCCCACATCAAAAATCTGGAAACAAAACCCTTGTCTAAGCCACACACAGTAAGAGATCTGCAAGATCCAGATCAGGACCAAGGGTGGATGACTGCCTATAATGAAGGTCTAGCAACCCAGCAAGGGTGCCGTGACCCTCAGGGTTCCAGATTTGCTCAAGAGGGAGGGGACGACAACCTCAAAAAGGGTTCCGCTTGCTTGAGGAGAGGGCCAACTGTAATAGAATGGCAACAGAGGAGACGGCGGCAACTTTTGGACACTTTGCAACAACAATCAACTAGAACCTCAACTAGCAACCCTTAGCACAATAAAGACACCTGGCAACAAGCAAGGAAAAGGCCTTCAACACAACAAAACCAATGGACCTGTCAACAACAATAATGAAGGCTGATCTGAATTGTTAAAGGAGGCCACAACTCAAAGAGAGAAGAACTCAGAACAATCTGCCACACTTAGAAGAGAAGGAAGTGAGTGTAAAGAAAAGTGAGGGGAGAGGTTTCTATATATAGGTTTTAGGCTAGGGCTAAGTTATAAAAATATAATTAATAAAATGACATATTAAATTAATATAAATATTAATTTAATGTCACATTTAAATGTTAATTTAATATTCTTATTAAGCCCTAAAAATGAAATTACAAGCCCCCACTCAAACCCAAACTCAAAAACAAAGAGGGTGAAGAACAATCAAGGGGTTAGGGGAGGTTTTCTTAGTGGCAACACATGTCCATAAATTCTCAAGGTGACCAGTTAACTTTATCATCACTGCATAGGGTTTACATCCCACAATGTGGTTATACCCATCTTCATAATCTCTCCTAGGTTCCGTGGACCATCTTAGGAGAGAGAAAGAGGATCACACATCAACATATCTTGGCATTATACCAAGATCTCCTTGATCAAAGATTAGGTTGCCCCAGAACGTATCTGGGGTCTTATCCACCAAGGTACAAGACCAAGGATCAGCCCATGCTTTAGGCATGGGTACCCTAGAACACATCTAGGGGCCCTAGACATATCTAGGGACTCATATTGCTTGGTCCCAGACCAAGAACCCCGGTCATCTACTGGGGGCCCTCACAAGGGTCTTTACTGCTTGGTCCCAGACCAAGAACCCCAGTCATCTACTGGGGGCCCTCACAAGGGTCTTTTGCCATGGCTCTAACTGCTTGGTCCTAGACCAAGAACCCTAGGAGTGTACTGGGGGCCCTAGTCCACAACTAGGGTCTTAAGCCATCCTCCAGGGAGAATGGCTCTTGCAGCTGCAATAAATTCAACACAGTGCAATGTCAGATCTCAGTTTGACAGCCTTGCAACACCATGACCATATTCTGCATCTGTATGACCTTTCTCTTTGTAATCTATTGTGTACCAATATTGAATCTGGCTTTTTAAATAAACTTAAAAAAAAAATTAGAAACTAAAAATGCTAACAACAACAACAGAAATAAAAACAACGACAATAATTTGAGTTTTGAGGTTTCTGTGGTGATAATTACCATCATAACAATTTTCCAGAAATTCCACATTAGTTATTTTGGCTGTCAATGTTTCTAATCCTGAACAGGATTCAACATCAGGACAATTAGTCAACTGAAGAGCTAGAAGATGGGATCTATTAATATACAGATGCAGATTAACCTGATTTGATCAACCCTAATTATTCTTAAGGAGTGAGCTCCTTCTTGTTAGTCCTACGATTTAGTCTTTTTCAATCAATAGAATTCATTCCTAATTTAAGTCTTTTCTATGAACCTTTTTTTAACTATTTACTCATTGTAATTACATTACTATCTCTGCATCTTTTTAAAGATATTAAATCTGCAGCTCTTCTTTCGATTTTTACCCTTAATTTCTCCAGTAAACGGATCTCTTCAAAGACTTCCCTTCCGGACAGGTCAGTGATTTGAGTTTTGAGATTTCTGTGTTGATAATTACTATCATAACAATTTTCTGGAAATTCCACAGTAGTCATTTTGGCTGTCAACATTTTGAATCCAGAACTGGATTCAACATCAGGACAATTAGTTGAATGAAGAGCTGGAAGATGGGATCTATTAATATTCATAAATGCAGTTCTATTTTGAACAGAAATGGATGCTTTTTGTATTAATAATAAAACAAAGGGCTGCAGCCGTACCATTCAACTTTTAAATATAGACAAAAGGAGGCCCCACTTCAAAATTCTTCATAGAGATAAAAAAACTAAGGGTTGATAGCTAATCTTTTACTGCCCATGTTCAGAAAACTGCTGCAACTATTAACTGATTGGAGTATATAAAGTCTTACATATTGTCCAAGCAGAAGTCAAAATCTTAAAAAACATAATGAAATTCAAACATTTTGGTTACATGCCCCAGATGGGCTGATTAATTTCTTCCCACTACCAAAGACAGGAGAGAGGGATCTGTATTCTTAGCCTGTTCCATTTGTTGCTCCACTGTATCCTTTTCCATGGCTGCTGCTTGGTCTTGTCCAGAAGAACCAACTAAAGCGGCCAGGGCTGTAGTTTTCCTCAACTCCTCTATCCCAGGCTTTAGCTCCAGCTCCAAGTGCTTTATGTTCTCCTAAATTTCTCTAATAACGTCTTCTTCTTTCTCCAGCTTTTCTCTAGTACTTTCTTCCCCAACCTCCAACAGAACAATTTTCCTTTTGTGTTTCTCCAACTGAGCTTTCATCTTGAGCAATTGCTTTTTAGTTGCCTTTATATTGTTAACTTTCTAATCCCGACACCTAGGTAAATTGTTTACTAGTGATTTCCTTGCTGTAAATCAAATTAGCAGCTCACAAACAAAATACACTTGCTGGAATAATTAACTGAAACAAATAGCAAAAGCAATACTGAAAACCAAATCTCATTCACAATACACAAAGATATTCTGCCCTTCAAATCAGCTTATCATTAGAATAATATCAAAGCTCACAAAGGCTCCCTTACCGGGAAAATGGTTCATAGAGAAATACAAAAACTACAGACAACACCTGCAAACCCTAGCAACTCCTCTGTGGATGTACGATACCGTACATTCACTTTTTGAGATCTGTACGTGCTTGTCCTCACTATAGCCTGCGTACATACTCACTTTGATTGACTTGTGAAGTGCGTACAACTCCGCATATCTATTGTGACTTTGATCTGTAGGATCTTCTTGTGGCTTCCCATGTTCTCTCTTCTCTCTGACCTGTACTGATCTCTAGATGGAAGTCCTTCCCCACCTATCCGAGATCTCCTTGAGCAAAAGTCCTTTGCTCTCTTTCTATGATATGATCATAGAAGTGTGTCACATCAAGTGTCTCACTTCTTCACCCTAGCCTTGCTTTTATAATCTTGAGTTATGACCTAACCCTAATCTCCAAAGTGATTAACGGTTGAGATTAGATCTCACCTCACTTGAGATCAATGGCTAAGATTCTTTTAATTCACTAATGCTAATAACTTTAGCGTTTCATTAAATTAAACTTAATTAATTAATAAAAACATTTTACTTAATAATTTCGTTAATTAAAGTAAATTACTAAGGTTGAAGGCTTTGGACGACTTCCACACGTCTAGACACTTAGACATGTGCGGAAGTACCTGTCCGATGCTACAAACATCAACACTCCCTCTTAGCGAGGAAGGTACTTCTTGAAGAGCCACTTGGATCTAGTTTTCCCTCTGGTTCTGGCACAATGTCCCACACATCATCTTGCACCATGGCATCCCTCCAAACTTGTTGGTCTGTTGCTTCTTGAACATTGGAAGACTCGGAATCAATGATGCTGCTCATTAGTGCCATAAAGTTTGGAAACTTCTTCGGAGTCTTGCTCTCCCTGAATGTGCTCCAAGGAGCCTCAACTTGCTCCTGAGCATCCCTCAATATCAGTTCAAACCAACTAGGTCTCTTGACATACTTGGAAGGGGCTAACTCCTCCTCCCCACATGGAGGTTAACTCCCTGAACTAGAAGTCTCTGAACTCTGATCTCCCTTCGGAGCCTTCTGTTCCTCGTCCTTAGCCACTGACATTGATCCATCCACGATCCCCTTGGACCTATGAACATGATTTCCCTGCAAATTGTATAACTTGCCCTCTCTAATCCCAATGCTCACTGCTGTGTCAGGGCTAGCTCCCTCTGGACGTATGAGTACTTGCCCTTTCTTGAACACGACGACAAAATCCCCGTCCTCCAAAACTGAGACAAAGAGAAAATTCTTCTTCAGTTTTGGTACATAAAGCACATCTTAGGCCTCCAATGAACCTCCTGACTTAAACTAAAATAAGATAGTTCCCTCCCCCTTCACTGTATACTTGGCATCGTAACCAAGCTCCACATGGGTCCCTAAGTTCTTCTCCGTTAGATTGCTGAATAGCTCTTGTGCTTCTATCATACGATGAGATGCACTGGTGTCCAATTACCAAGCACTCCTTGTGTTGGTGCTGGTAGGGAGGTAGGAGACTAGTGAGAAGTCCTTCTCAAACTTTGCTGCAAACTCATCTAGCTGTGTCTCTGCTGATGTTGTTGTCTGTGTCTTCCCTTGCCCCTTCTTCTTTTTTGGACACTGTGATGCATAGTGCCCAGTCTTGTGGCATGCGAAACACTTGATTTTACTCAAGTCCTTCCCCGACTGTGATGTACCTCCATCACTGTTACCCTTCTTGATGAGAACCTTTCCTTTTCCCTTCCTTGTCTTATTGATAAGGGCTAGGTTCTCATCACTACCTCCTTGCTTGTTGACTTTAGACTCCTCCTGAGTCTCTTCCTAGATACAATCATCCCATAGCCTTCGCGAATCTAGAAGATTTTCTCGAGTGTAGACTCCCTTGACAAATGGTTCCCAAGACTTTGGGAAACCATTCAGTGCCACATTTACAAGTTCTATGTCTTCCACTTTCTCCCTAATAGCTACTAGCTGATCATGTACCTAAGTGATCCTCATGAATTAGCTGGTAATATTGTCAGATCTAGACATTTGCACTAATCTGAGTTTATTTCTTAAGATCATCTTCCTATTCAAGTTATCGCTCTGGAATAAACTTACTAGGGCATCAAACATTTCTTTGGTCGCCTTCTTCTCGGATAAGTGAGGAATCAAATGATCCTTTGCTACATCCAAGATTACCCGTTGGGCTTTGATCTCCTTTTTCTGGTGAGCTGCCAGAGTTTGCGGATATGTCGGTGGAGGAACTACTTTGTCAACAATCTCCCAAAGATCATATTCCTTCAAAAGCAAAGTAACTCTTGCTTTCCAAGATAGGAAGTTGGATGCTCCATCCAATCTGTCTTCAACTCTCATACTTGTTGTTGCCATCCCTTAGATTTGATAATCTGCCGTGGAAATAACCTGTTGTTGAAACTACCCCTGTATAGAGTTGTACACGCCTTTCCTCACTGTAGCCTACGTATGTATGCGCTTTCTTGCACTCTAGCTTGCGTATGTATGCACCCTGACTGACCTGATACACACATATAGCTCTGTTCGACTGCAAAAACAAGATCTACTGCTGTACAACCGTTTCTTTGAAATCCGTCCTTCGATTTTTGATTGCTGGTTTATAGATCTGTTGCAAATAGCTGTGGATTTGAAATCTGGCTCCCTCTCAGAGTGAATTCTCTGACACCATGTAGAATTGATCATGCTCTGATACCATGTGTTGTAACAGATATTAAATTCGACTACGTTGCCCAAAGTACAAATCGGTTCTCATTTATTCACATTAACAAGGGGCTGCTGGCATTTGGGAATGTCATCAGTGCATTGGGAGCATAGACGATGCAAAAGAAGTGTTTGATAGAAAGCTGGCATTGGATGTGGTCTTATGGAACACAATGATTGCAGGTTATGCCCAACATGGTTATGGGAAACATGCACTTCAACTCTTTGAGCAAATGCAATGTGTAGGTCTGAAGCCAAACTGCATGACATTTGTCAGTGTGCTTTCTGCATACAGCCATGCAGGTCTCATGGATGAAGGTTACCATCATTTCAATTCCATGGGTCCATGGTAATTTGGAACTAAGAAAATATGCAGCACAGCGTATTCTTGAGCTAGAACCTGAAGACTCTGCTGCATATACGCTTCTGTCAAACATCTATAATGCGGCTGGAAGATGGGATGACAGAGACGACGTGAGAAAAGGAATTGAATGCATAAATGAAGAAGGCAGGCTATGTCCCTGACACAAACTTTGTATTTCATGATGTTGATGAAGATGAGAAAGAGTATCGTCTCTGCTATCATAGCAAGAGGCTAGCAATTGCTTATGGACTCATTACTACACCCCGAGGAACATGTATCCGAATTGTGAAGAACCTTCGCATTTGTGGAGACTGTCATAATGCAACAAAGTTTATCGCCAAGATTGTTTAGAGGGATATCGTGGTCAGGGATACAAACCGCTTTCATCTTTTCAAGGATGGGCTCTGTTCCTGTGGGGACTATTGGTGATGCTGAAGTAATGGTAGTTAAAATGACTTGAACATGTAGAAGTTGACGAGAGGGCTGTGCATCGTATTTATGATAAGTTGGTAAGCAGTGGTATGGCTTTCGGCGCAAAACGATGGCTATCGACTCGGGAAAGGCAGTGTGAACGTTTGGCGAGTATGCTAGCTTGCAACATACCTGCAAGAGACCTTGGAGTGATATCGAATTCGGAGGGGAGAAGGAGCATGCTCAAGTTAGCGGAGCGCATGACGAATAGTTTCTGCGCTGGTGTCAGTGCCTCTAATGCACACACTTGGACAACTCTTTCTGGTAGCGGTGCTGAAGATGTTCGGGTTATGACTCGCAAGAGCATAGACGACCCAGGCAGGCCTCCAGGCATTGTCTTAAGTGCAACAACGTCCTTCTAGCTTCCTGCAACTCCTACGCGAGTCTTTCAATGCCTGCGTGATAAAAAATTGAGGAACGAGTGGGACATTCTATCCAATGGAGGTTTAGTCTAAGAAATGGCACATATTGCCAACAACCAAGATCCTGGAAATTGTGTTTCTCTTTTGCATGACAACAACTTGAATTCAAACCAGGGTAACATGCTTGGAGAGCTGCACCGATGCATGTGGCTCTTATGTTATTTACGCCCCCATTGATATAGTGGCCATGAATGTTGTTCTGAACGGTGGTGACCCGGATTACGTGGCTCTTTTACCATCGGGTTTTGCTATCTTGTCTGATGGGACACAATCGAGGTTGGGTAACAATGTCATTAATGACAAAATCTCCAGTGGTTCATTATTGACCGTGGCTTTCCAGATTTTAGTCGACTCTGTGCCAACAACGAAGCTCTCTTTAGGGTCGGTTGCAACTGTCAACAGCCTCATATCCTATACAGTCGACCGAATTAAGACAGCTCTCAACTGTGAAAACGCTTGAGCGTCTGCCTTGTAACTCTAAACCTAACTCCAAGCATCTCGAACTGATTATCATCAAAGGCCCATCGGGAAATGGTGCCTTCTCCTCTCTGTGGAAATTTGAAGGAATTAAAACTTCGTAATGGCAGTAATTGCAAGGAATTTGGATACGGGCAAATTCCTGTTGAACTGTTGGTTTAATTGGCTAAGTTGTCGGTAAACGAGTGTGTATTCCGCGAACGGTCTTTGGAAAGGGATGAAGAGGAACCAACATTCATCGGCGATCTAATCCAGATTTGCAAGATGAAGGCGTGATTATCAACATTCAAAGTGCCCTTTGCATCCACCGTTTTTGGGATTTCCCTAGAGAATATTCAGGCGGCATTTAAAGCACTGACAGGAGCGTTTCAAGAACGGACCGGCATCAAAGGATTTGTTCCTGATTCTCAGCAGAACTGAACGCCCAGGTGACCATTCGTGTCACAGAAGTTACGAAGTTGAATTTGGATTTATTGTTTTCCCATTTTCGTTACAATAATTTCCAAACGCTTTGTAAAACGACAAGAACTCTGCACGAAAGTTAAACCATGCAAAGCGATTATCCATACGCCATTCGTCGAAGCTATTAGTAACAGTTTAAAGGAGCTGGCAGAACATCGGGCGCCGCAGAATTCCTTGAAGGTTCGTCAACATCGTGTCCAGGTGCAAAAAGAATAAACCAAGTCAGAGACATTTTGCCGTCAACACAATCCTTGGTGAGTGTTGAAATGCAAACAGAATACGGGAAAGTTCTCCTCGATGTTCAGGATGATAACAAGAAGATCGTGCTGTTACACTTACCTATGGGAAATGCGACCAGTTTTCTAAATCATTCAAGCTCTCACATAGCTGCAAAATGAGGAGTCTGTTATTCGTTGGTTATCCCACAGTTGTAGAAGATGGTGATAATGAAATGAGATGAGGAGGGTGACGAAACGGATTCGCAAAGGACCAAGTGCTCGGCTACGGAGGCTTTGAAGAGGTTTTCAAAGGAATACTCAAAGACGTACCGTCGTGGCATCCACACGACCTCCAGGGGGATCTTTCTCGACTGGACAACGCGGAATATTGCTCTCCAGTCTGCGGAAACCCTAGCCTATCTTCATTCCGCCGTCTTCTCTCCAATACATCACAGAGATGCCAGCTCTACAAACAGTATAATGGACGATAAACTAAATGCAAGGGTTTCGGATTATGAGCTATCACGTCTTGCAGAGACTGAATTGTCTCACATTGCCACATGCGTTCATGAGACGCTGGGCGATATTTTACATAGCGCCAACATTATTGCGGTCCCTTATGCGTTCTGGAGAAGAGTTTGTTCGACGAAAATCCTTGCGAGTCCTGGGAAGTGTTGGAGAACCCATAAACCCAGCAACATGGAGGTGGTTTTACAATGTCATTGGAGATGGCCGCTGTCCTATATCAGATACATGGTGGCAAACTGAGATTGGCGGTTTTATGATTACCCCTTTACCAGGTGTTTGGCCACTGAAACCAGGCTCTGCTACTCTTCCGTTCTTTGGTGTCAAGCCTGCTGTAGTGGACGAAAATGGGGTTGAATTGAAAGGAGAATGCAACGGATTTTTGTGCGTAAAGAATTCATGACCTGGTTCTTTCAGAACACTTTGGGTGACCATGACAGATACGAAATAATCTACTTTAAACCCTTTAACAGTTGTTACTTCAGTGGTGATGGGTGCAACTGGGACAAGGATGGTTACTACTGGTTAACTGGACGAGTGGATGATGTTCTAAATGTCAGTGAACATCGTATTGGTACAATAGAAGTATAATCTGCTCTTGTTTCACATCCACATTGTGCTGAAGCAGCGGTGGTTGGAGTAGAACATGAGGTTAAAGGTCAGAGTATTTATGCCTTTGAACCCATTGGAGAATATGCCAGAAGCCGTGAGAAGAAAAACCGCGATCTTGGATGGTCTGGTCCGGACTTTGAAGACTCCCAACTGGAGATGAAATCTCGAGGATTTAGTGTGGGTGTTTCTCCAAAGACTATCTAGAATAACAGACTGGATGAAGCAGGGAAATGAAGCGTTGCTGGAGGACGACAGAGATCTGCAGTCTAAAACGATTCTGCACACCTGACCAAAGGCGTTTGCAAGCTGCCCCAAATCAGTAAACGGTTCAAAGTGTTGGCAGAGGCACCTGGCAGTTTCAGTTGGCCAGGAAGACGAACCGTTTCAGATTCCTGGAACGCCGAGAGTTTCATTTTTTCTTTTTTAAAGAATGATGTATGTAGAGACGCCAGGGAGACAGCCCGGGAGCCTTTTTAGAGGCTGGGTTTTGTAATGTATTTTCTCAGCAAATATAGAACAAAATGCTAAGATTCTATACTTTGTCACTGTCTAATTCCGTTTTCTTCCTGTATAATTGTTTCTGAAGTTTTCATCACTGCTTTTTCTGCCTTATGTTCATTATTTCAGCTTGTAATGGTTACAATTCAGTACAACCTTTGCTGTAGCTATTTGAAGCATTCCTTAATGTGCAGTTTTTCCTCTGTTTTGCCGTGAGTAGAACAAGACCTGCGCCTTAATCGTTTTTCCTCATTTGCAAGTTTTATTTGTTCACAGCCTTTCCTCTGTCTTTCTATAAGTAAGACAAGACCCGTGTTTAGATATTTGAAGTATTGGTGTTATTTCTTCTATCGAGAGGAAGACCAGATACCTGGCTTTTTCTTTCAGTTTGTTTCATCCCCTATCTGCTATCCATCCTCATGATTTTAAAATGAATTAGACAAACGAGGTCATGCCTTTTGTTTCTGATCTATAAATGAGTGGAATGACTATTTTAGACCTGGTTTTAGAAGCTTCCTATGACTGACCGATCAACAAGATTTATTTCTTTTAAAAATGTGCTAAGGCTTGACTCTTTTACAGCCTAGAGTCAACTCTTGCGACAACACCATATAGAATTGATCATTCTTTGATACCATGTTAACTTTCTAATCTCGACACCTAGGTAAATTGTTTACTAGTGATTTCCTTGTTGTAAATGAAATTAGCAACTCATAAAACAAAATACACTTGCTAGAATAATTAATTGAAACAAATAGCAGAAGCAAAACTAGAAACCAAATCTCATATACAACACACAAAGATAGTATGCCCTTCAAATCAACTTATCATTAGAATAATATCAAAGCTTACAAGGGCTCCCTTACTGGGAAAATGGCCCATAGAGAAATACAGAAAACTATAGACAACACCTGCAAACCCTAACAACTCCTTCGTGGTTGTATGACCCTGTACATTTACTTTTTCGAATATGTATGTGCCTGTCCTCATTGTAGCCCGTGTATGTACTTGTTTTCTTGCACTGTAGCCTGCATACATACGCACCTTGACTTATCTGTGAAGTGTGTATAGCTTTGCATAGCTGCTGTGGCTCTGATCTGCAGGATCTTCTTGCGGCTACCCCTATTCTATCTTTTCCCCGACCTGTACTGATCTCTAGATGGAAGTCCTTCTCCACCTATCCGAGATCTTCTTGAGCAAAAGTCTTTCTTTGCTATCTCTCTATGATATGATCATAGAAGTGTCTCACTCCTTCACCCTAGACTTGCTTTTATAATCTTGAGTTATGACCTAACCCTAATCTCCAAAGTGATTAACAGTTGAGATTGGATCTCACCTCACTTGAGATCAATGGCTAAGATTCATTTAATTCACTAATGCTAATAACTTTAACATTTCATTAAATTAAACTCAATTAATTAATAGAGGTACTTTACTTTAATAATTCCTTTAATTAAAGTAAATTACCAAGGTTGAAGGCTTTGGACGACTTCCACATGTCTAGACACTTAGACTTGTGCAGAAGTACCTGTTCGATGTTACAAACATCAACATAAATCCCTTGCATAATTTTGTTCCCAATCATTTTTCTAGGTTTCCCATCTTCCTATTACTAAAGCCAAAGTTTCTTGACTATTGTTACTGTGTCTGTGTCATTCACATCTTTTGATTGAATCACAAAGGGTAGAATGCTCACCGAATGTGCATCTGTTTGGGTGGTCATGGGAATTCATTTCACAGATTCCCATGGTAATTTATAGAGAAGAATTTGTGTGATTCTCAAATTGGATGGAGCATCTAGTGCGGATATGCCCAAGGAAGGATTGGGAGAGTCCCCATAAGACTTTCGGTTTGATAACACTGTTAAGTAGCCCGTTCGTAGTGCTACAATTTGAGTGAATTTCTGCGAACAAGACTTGAGGCCATAAATCAAGATCTAAACCCCCACTATCAAAAGTCCACAATGCTTTTAGAAAAGATCGGAATTGATCTCCACTCGAGTCTCGAAGAGTCCTTTGGCGCACATACATGGGCATAACACTCCAACATAGCAGGAAGAGATAAAAGCTCCAATCATTTATCCAAAGGCTATACTTCTAGGTACTCGGTTGGATTGAAAACATGAAACTGAAACGAGCTATGCCATCCCATCCTGCCAGGCTTATTGAAGGAGAGAACTTGCAAGAGCATACAAAATGCACGATTGCATGTCCCAAAGAACATATTCGAATGCATGTTCATGTGGCTTTACCACTTTTCTTGGCATATTAATTGAGTCATAATGGAAGATAAGTGGGTAATAAGCTTAGTGGTGGTTGCTAATTACCTCACCCCCCCATTTTGCCAAAGTTTTTCAACGGCTAGATTGCAAGCTTTGTTGGCCATAGAATCAACTAGGGAGTTTATCCCTCTCAAGGAGTGATAAAACCTGACACTATCAAATCCTTCTAATAGTTTTTGAATGCGGCAAAGCATCTTGTTCATGTGAGTGTCCTTTGGAAGAGTTCCATAGACCATCTGCTTGATGATGATCATCGAATCCCCAATTACCGATGTGGTTTTAATGTTTTGACTCTTCATTATGAGAAGCCCTTTCTAGAAAGCCAAGGCTTCTACCTGATTGTTTGTTGTTTCTCCAATACCCCAAGCAAATAAAGTTTCTTGCTTTCCTTTGGGGTCGAAGATCACCCCCTCACTCCTACCACCGTTGATTCGTAGAATGGAGATTTACTTGATACGATCGACCCTAATTATTATTAAGGAGTCGACTCCTTATTAATCTTACGAATTAGTCTATTTCAATCAATATAATTCATTCCTAATATAAGTCTTCTCTATTGAGCTTCTTTAACTCTTTAATCATTTTAATCACATTACTATCTCTGCATCTTTTTAAAAATATTAAATTTGCAGCTCTTCTTTCGATTTTTACCCTTAATATTTAATAAACGGATCTCTTAATAGACTCCCCTTTCGTACAGGTCAGTGATTTGAGTTTTGAGATTTCCGTAGTGAGAATTTACTATCATAACAATTTTCCAGAAATTTCACCACAATCATTTTGGCTATCAACGTTTCCAATCCATAATATTTTGGATTAAAATGATTAAATAGTTAAAAAATAATATTTTGGATTAAAATGATTAAATAGTTAAAAAATAATATTTGAATTAAAATGATTAAATAGTTAAAAAATCTTAGTAGAAAAGACTCAAATTAGGAATGGATTATATTGGTTGAAATAGACTAATTCGTAGGATTAATAAGGAGATCACTCCTTAACAATAATTAGTGTTGATTGAATCAAGTTAATTTGCATCTATGGATATTAATAGATCCCTTCTTCTAGTTCTTCATTTGACTAATTGTCTTGAATCTTGTTTTGGATTTGAAATGTTAACAACCAAAATGATTAACCTAGATTTTTCGGAAAATTGTTATGATAACAACAATTTACCAACAATGGTAGATTTCATACTAACAACATAAAATTCCAACAATTTACCAACAAGAAATTTGGTAGCATCTTCAATGACATTGGCAATAGGAGAAAAACAAATAGTATTAGTTAGTAACAACAATGGAATGCTCGCAAATCCTTATCGACTAAAGTCTAAAACTAACCTAAGAAGGTTTAGATGCCAAATTAGGGAAAATCCAAGGCAATATGGATATCTCTTCCAAACTACTTGAAACACACATCCTAAAAGACCCCATTTTAATGCTTAGGAGTCTCTTTATAATGAAAAGTCCCACTTTTTTGTTAAATACACCGACAAACATATTTAATTTCACTAACACACTGACTGACCTTTTCCGTTAACTCCCACTTTTTTGTTAGTCTTCATCATTGCATGATGTTCCTTTATGAGTCCATTATTGGCCGCCTTCGTGTAGCACACGTGGTATGTGGTTTTATTCGGAGCACCATTGGGGTGAAGCGAGGGTGCCTTCTCTCCTTGACCTTGTTTGGGATTTATATTGATGAATTTCAATCCTTCCTACATGAGCATATTTAGCTTTGGGATGGTTGTTGTCAGGGAGCATTACTCCCGGTGCATACTCGTGAGCCAGAGTATTACTGCCGATGCGTACTTGCGCCCCCTGAGGATTCCTGGGGTTTTATATGAGTGATAAAACTTATTCATTAGGTCTTGATCTCCATCCTCTTTGTTGATGACGCGATCCTCTTGGCCTATACCTTGGAGAGCTTGTAGAGACGACTGGTTGCCTTATCTAGATTTTGCGATTTTTGATAGTTGATGGTCAACCTAGGTAAAACCAAGGTGATGATCTTCAATAGTTCAAAGAATGTTTTACAATTTTCCATTTCTTTTTTCAGAGGGAGGAGATTGAGATTGCCTCATCATATACCAACTTGGGTGTCTCGTTTTCAGGGCCTAGGTTTGGGTTGAGAAAGGCACTCCAACCTTTGATCAATAAGGGGTATGGGTCCCTTGCTCTCCTTGAGTGGCAATGTTTTCAAAACTACTTTCAAGACACATCATTTAAGATGGATCTTTGGACTCTATCATTTGGCCTGTGGTACTTTATGGTTTTGAAGTGTGGGGGCCTAACTTGCTTGAGTTGAATTGGGCCAAGAAAGAGAGTGTACAAACCCTCATGCTCTACCATATCATGAGTAAGAGGTCAATTCTCCATGCTGTTATCAAGTGGAGTTTGTCGCCCACCCTTTTTGGCTCGAGACCATTTTTAGATTGGTCTTTTTTCTACATCATATTCGACGTTTTTCCAACTCAATGGTCGACAGGGATTGTTATCTATACCTTTCTTATGGATCCTTCGAGGCCTTGGCCTTGAATAGAATCATTGGATGGGTGCATGGTTGATGTCTTTTTGAGGTTTCAGGTTTTATTCAGTTAGTCGGCATCTCGATGGACCACCTCCCTCCTTTCATGTATGCTTTGAGTGCCCCTAGACATTCCCTCGTCAAATAACAGGGGATGAACAAGATTATTAGAGACAACATCTGTAGGCACTTGTCTAGGCCACATTGGTCAGCCCTTTAGGGGCATAAAATCCAATATTGTCTTCTATGCAGAGCACTTCTTAGAGATCCCCCTACATGCCACAAAATTGGATGCATGCACTTAGGATCCATCTGGGCTAGTTTCGAGTGGGTTCAGATAAGCTTTGAGTAGAGGTTGAACATCAGAGTCCATGGGAGGACATGATTTGCTAGCTATGTTATAGGTAGGGGATTGAGACAAAGGAGCACTTTGTCTTTAGGTGTCCTATTTATTATGAGATATATGGATAGTTCTATTGCCTCTTTAGGGAGAGTCTCATGACTTCCACTCCATCTTTTTTTGGTACTTGGATTAACAGTGCTTAGCCTTGTTTATGAGGGAGGCACTAGTCTATGATCTTTCATGCTTAGACCACCCCCTCGACCAAACATTTCTTGGACGATTGGGTCCTTTTTTTTGGTGCTCCCAGTTGATAGGAGCACCACCATGAAAATAGATTGTAGCACCATTCTAGTAGAGTCCATATTTGGGAGATCTCGAGGGTACTCTTTCCCCCATCTAGTGAGGCTCGTCTAGAGTTGCTAACTCAAATACCTGGACATGACTTGCTCTTCTAGCAGGCAGTGGTCTATTTCCAGACAGTAGTTGTAGGACCCCTCCATTGATATGACAAGGCACACTGCGGACCAACTCATCGTCGAACACTTCTAGACAATCTTTTGTCATGAGTTTTTTCTCTTTGGCTTTAAGTGTTAGGAGAAACACATATTAGAGATGGGTAACCCACAGAGTAGCGCTTCCTCCTCCTCCTCCTGTGATAGATCTAGAAGGGGTTGAGGACTCTTCCCTTCCCCTTGTACCCTCCTCCCAAGTGCTCTCCCAAACAAATATATGTGTTTTAAACACCAATATCCCTTGTCTTTGTCTTAGCAAGAAAATTCCATTTGACAAGAGGAAGGCCTCCTTTATTCTTCTTTCTTGTCCATAAGAATCTAAAGCACTTTCTTATTTTGTTGAGAATGACCTTAGGAATATAGGCAAGGGAGTGCAAATACGCAAGTGTATTTTCTAGAACATATTTTACAAGGACTAGTCTTCCTCCCAAGGGGAGCCATTTGTTGCATTAGGTGTCTATCCTATTTTCTATCTTATTGTAGAGCCATTGTGAGTCTTCCAGACTATAGTTATTAGGCTTCATTTTGAACCGCAAGTGTTTCATTCGAGAGTCAAATGGAGTGATTTTGAAGTGTAGGATAGTTTTGATGGCATGCTGATGGAAAGGTAAGAGCCTATGGTAGGCTAGGCTTGATTTGCATCCTTATGGCCTTACATAGAGATCAAGAATTTGGTTATACACCTTTTCTTCTTTGCTAGTCCCATTACAAAAGAGAAGGGTATAATCCACAACAAGAAAATGGATGAATGATAAGTCCCTACTTAGCTAAACCCCTTTGAGATCCCTTGAGGACTTGGATAATTTTCCTACTCAAGGTATCAACTACCAAAAGAAAGAGAATAGGGAAAGAGGGCATCGTTGCTTAAGCCCTCTTGAGGGTTTAAAAAAATTAGAAGTAGAGCCATTAATGAGCATAGAGAAGGAGATAGAAGAGAACCACACATCCATCCAATTCATAACTTTTAAATGAAACTCTTTATGAATAAGAATTCATCTTATGAAGATCCAACTTAATTTGTCATAGGCTTTTTTTAGGCCCAATTTTGCAATGAATGCTGACAATGCCCTTGTTTTGATAGAGTGCATTGTTTTGTGGGTAACACCTATTACATCATGGATGAGCTTACCCTAAAGAAAGCCAAATTTCTCCCTTGTGATTGCCTTGGATATGATAAGCTTGATTTTGAGGGCAATAATTTTGTCTATGATTTTATAAATGGAAGAGCGAAGAGAAATAGATATGATTTCTTTAGAAGAGGTTGAGGAGTGCTTTTTTGGGATAAGGGCAATGGAGGTGGAGTTAAAGACTCCAAGGACACTCTTATCCTTGACTCCACCACTCCAAAGAGGTCTTACTCTATTAATTGGTAGATTCCAATGTAGAATTCTATAGGGAATCGATTTGGCTCAAGGATTTTATCATACTGGAAAGAGTGGACCATATGCTTGAACTCTTCTTTACTAATTTCTGCATAGAGTTACTTATTTTGATGTGCATTTACAAAGTCGTTGAACAAAGAGGAAACGACCACAATCTCCGTAAGGTTGGTCCCTTGTTGGTCAATATATAACCCTTTGAACAAGTTTACCCCCCTCCTTAGTGAGGTCTTGGAAGGAAGATATCATTTCTCCATTTGCCTTCTTCAACTCCCATATGGTGTTTTGTTTCTTCCTTAGGTTTGCATAGTTATGGAAGAATTTGGTTTTGCCATCCCCTTCCTTTAGCTAAATAGCCATTCTCTTCTGCCTCCATCTTGCCTCCTCCCACTCCAAGATCTTCTTCCTTTCTACTTCCAAGGGATTTAAGAGATCCATTTCAGCATCAGAGAGGACCCCTCTTGCATTTTCTTTGTGTATCTGTTCTATTTTTGCAAGATATTTTTGGGAATTTTTGAAGTAGACTTTGGGCTAGTCAATGGTTAGCTTTTAATTCTAAGCAAGTTTTCTTGGAATCATTTCATAGCTCCTTCTTCCCTATTCCCGTCATATGGTTGCAATTCTTGAGCTACTAAGGATTTGTAATCTTCAATAGAGAGCTAGTAGGGTTAAACTTGAAGGGGGAAAGAGGCTTTCCCCCCCCTTTATTAAGTTGAAGCAAAATAGTTCTATGATCAAAGGATTAATAAGACCCACCACCATATTCTAAATCTGTCATTTTCTTCAAGAAGAAAATTTGAGAGTAAAAATCTATTAAGCCTTTGAGACATAGCTGCTTCACCCCCTCATTGTTTCTCCAGGTGGGAGTACTTTTAAGGGGTTCTAAGACACAGAGTTGATGATCCTCTAGTATATGTCTAAAGTAATTTGATGAGGGGTTAGGTTTCCCTTCATTGCACCAAATCTCCCTTTGATTTAGGACGAAATTCATGTCCCCCCCTCTAGGATTAAATCATTCCTTCTTACCTAATGCATCTTAGAAAGTTCTCCCAATAATCCTTCCTCTAAGACTACGACCCATAAATATTGATGATAACAAAAGCCTTCACCAACTCTTGGAGTAGAGATGTGAAAATTGATGAAGGAGGTTTGGGGGAACCTTGCAAATAAGATAATTTTATCAATGTCCAACAAACGACCACAAATAGTTCAATGGGATTGCTACGTACAAAAGTATCAATACAATGTGGGAGCAAGAGTCACTCTTATAAATGTCAAAAGTAGATCTAATCTAAGATCTAAACTCTATAAACTAGGAAAGAAAGTGTCATTGGAAAAGTTGGATAGATACAATCACTGCTAAGGATCCAATGTTAAAAACTCCTTGGAGGAATGCCTCGAAGGAGGGTACTAGGAGACGAGTGCCCCCTGTACCTGTCATTAGAAGAAGAGGAAGGAACCTTGCTATGTGGGTCAACCACCTCTGTATATGTCTCTCTCTTAGCATTCAAGGTTGAAGAAAACAAACTTCTAATAAAAGACTATCTAGAGGAGTTGGAAGAACTGGTCCACTGAATGTCTTGCTATCTCAAAGGAGGGGCCTATTATAGCGTATCACCCATTGCAAACAAATAATTCCCCAGTCTCTCATATAAGCTTAGTTTGAGGCTCATCCCCTTCCTTCCTAGAGTTCGGACGTTGGGAGATTATATTCGGTAGAGATTGGCACCCCTACCTAGCTCTATGCTCCTTAAAGGATATTGTCTCCACATACCCCCCTGGATGGAGTTGTTGTTGGTTTTCGAGGGCTTCTTAGTTGCTTCGGTTGGTAGCCATTTTTACCAATTGACTTCTTAGGTACTCATTGGATAGTCCATGTCACTTCCTACCCTCTAAATAGGGATTGGACCAGGTGACTAGAGAGAATATCTACATGTAGTACATCTAGGCCACTTGGACCCCTCCCTTGAGGGCCTTAGCCCTAAGATGGCAATTTTGAGCACTTTATGCAACCGAGGGATGATCTTATTATTAGACTCAAGTATACACAAATACATTGGATGCATGCTCATAGGATCCCCCTTGGTCAGTTTAGGATGGGTTCCCTTCAACTTCGAGTCAAGAAAAATCACGACATCCCTTGCTTTGAGACAACTTGTTAGCTTTGTCACTTACAAGTTACAGGGGATTGGGCACTTTCTTTTCTAGTGTTTAGTCTATAATAAGTCTATTCAATTGTTTAATCTATTGCCTCTACAATGGATCGAGAGGCTCCCTCTCCACCTTCTTTCACTACCTAGACTAGAGATGCCTGGCCCTTTTCACGTGGGAGGTTTTAGGGAACAAATCAAGGATCCTACTCAATCCTCCTTGACTAGATCTCATTGGGAGGATCACTTCCTTCTTCCCTATTGTCATGTTAGTCGGTAGTAGCAAATGACAAATTGAAGACTAGATCACTTCATATGCTAGATCACTATGGCCTCACACTTGTTCTTGACCCCACCACCCCCTTGATGGCTTGACCAACCTCCATGAGACCTTTGAGGAGCTTTTGTTCCAAATCCCAATACAGATCCCACTAGGTCACCAGTGGGACCAACTCTAGGAGGTTGTAGCTTTGGATTCACTTTACACACAGTAGAGTGAATCTAGGGCCACTTGAGTAGCTAGTGTTCCATTCGAAGATTCTTCCCCTTGACGTTGGATGTTAAGAGTGACGGACCTCATTGATCCAGGGCTCCCCCAAGTTTTCATAGCTAGGTCCCCTCAGTGTTGGATATTTGCTGGACAACATCATTAGGGAGTGCATTGATCCCCTCGCCTTGATCGATTCCCTCTCTCTTCCCACTTTGCTTCTCGCTCCAGCACACCTTGACAATAGTGTTGTAAGTTTGACATGGTTTGATATTGGTTTTGTAGTTGCACTACTTCTTGTGTTTATATCGATTAATTAGTGAACTCTTTCTCTGCTTTTAGTTGAGTAGTGATAGGGGTTGCTTTCACACTCCCATTGTTTATTCATATTGGCTGTACTTTTGAGTCCCATCGACCAACTTTGTGGTTAGTTGTTGGACATTAATAGATTTATCTTATCTCAACTTTTAATGATGCATGTCTCTCTGTTATGGCTACTTTGAGTCCCCATCGATAGAGCCTCAAATTCTGCCACATTGTTTGTTGTCCTTCCCAGTCCCTTAATGTAGGCTATTAGACGGTTCCATTGTACATCTCTAATCAACTCTCCACTGCCTGCTTTTCCTGGGTCCTTGGAAGCTACATTGTAATTTAATTTCACCCCTCCAAGCATTGGTGGTTCCCAATCCTCTTTTCTCTGTTTTCAGTTCATTCTGTCTTTATCCTTACAGCCAATTTTACTAGGTTTGGATTATAAAAAGAGCATAACTTGAGGAAAACTGAAATTAAGCATCATCACTAGCCTTTCTAGGAATAAAAAATGCATAATTAATGCTTTGTCAAGCTGTCATATCCACAACAACTATTGTATGAGTTTTCCAGACTTTGGCTTGTATGTGGCAGGTACTATATGTTTGAGTTTTTAGAAAGTAAGTGCATTTGTAAATAAACTTCATTTTGATATTATAATATTTCGACTCTTCAAAAAATGTGGAAAAAATGTGCATAGAAACTAGCAGTTTTAGATAACATGATTATTGTCTATTGTTAGGCCAGGTATGGGTAGAGGAATAAGTAACTCCGCACTTGATTAGCATTAATGTGAGACATTCATAAATACAAAGTGAGGTGACCTTTGGTTTCATCTTACAAGAGGTTTGAATGACTTCCTATTCCATTACAACTCTTCATATTTCTGCGAAATAATATTTACAATAATATTTACAAAGTATCTTAATACTTAAGGATTAGGTATCTCACATTCCCCCCCTTAATCCGAAGGGGTGTTTGTGAGTCCAAGCATCATTCTGAACTTTTCAAATTTTTCTCTTCCAAGCGCTTTGGTGAAGATGTCTGCAATTTGCTCATTTGTGGAACAATGTCTCAAGTGAATGGTCTTGGCCTCTACGTGATATCGAATCAGATGGTACTTAGTGTTGATGTGCTTGGTTCGATCATGGAATATGAGGTTTTTGGCCAACTTGATTGTAGAAGTAATGTCAACCAGAAGAGGAGTA
>ML804716.1:34505-56407 GCA_009831015.1 Picea engelmannii
GACACTAACCACATCTAACACTTTCCATCACTTCCCTTTACTACCATCCTGTTCATAAAAAGAAATACTATCCCTGCTTATATTTGACTTATCAAATGTCATCCAGCAAGGTCTAAATGAAGAAAATGTAAGCCAAAGTCAAAATAAATCCAAATAGGCTCGAGGTGAAGAGCAATAATGTTAAAAATAAAAAATTAAAGAAGCTAGAGCTATGCCACCTCATTAAAAAAAAGGCCCAACCCTAAAGTCCTATGCTAAAAAACACATATCTAAAGAAAAAGGACTACGAAAAATCAAAGAAAATGTAAAAAGGGGTAATAAAAAAGGTGTTGAGGTGGTAACTCTAAGCAAAGCTCCCTCTCAAAGGCTTACAAGTACAAAAAATGAAGATTCCTAGCTCAAAAAGGCTAGTTGGACCAACAAAAGACTTCATACATCATTATAAATGACTTTGAGGGTCAAAATATAAATTTTCATTTCCTTTTTCCATCAATTATTCATCAAATTCGCCTATCTCTAACCAAATTACTTAGGAAATACCTTTTTTCCTAGGCATTGACACATGTAATAGGGGTAAAAGTTGTCCGACCATGGTAAACTTAGGCAATTTATAAAATTAACCTATGTTAAGTTGTTGTTAGAGGATATTATTTAATGTTTGTTGCCTAATAACTTGTTTTGAAGTTTGATGCATCATTATTGGTGGGTGCCCCGCATTGGGATCCATGCACTATGCCTCAAGATCCATGTCATTGCATTGGGATCCATGAAAGCACAATGGACGATGACGAGGATGCCACATCATCATTGAGGTATCCACATCATCAGTTTGCACACTTGTCAGCATTTGGAGCATTGTATGAGCCACATACACATGTATTATTTGGCACATGTGAAGATCCTTCTAGAAGGATGCATTTTCTCTCTCCACACATGGGAAGGCTTCTAGAACCTTCTAGAAGGGGCGCACCTCATCCTTTGAGCTATTCTCACATGTTGTTGCATGATTTGAAGGTTAGTTAGGGGGTACCCTTGCTCTAGGGCCTCCTTTTGACCCACATGTGTGAAAGGGTTGAGGATTTACTCAAAATTAGGAGGGAACACTTCTTCCATGATCCATCTCCACCTTTGAGTCACATGTGTGAGATTAGTTACATTTTTCTCACTTTGAGGAGGGCACCCTAGCTTTGAGGAGTTTGTTGTAACCTCCAATGGTTTTCTCACATGGTTTTACTCTAGCACGTGGTATTGGCCCGTGGTTTTACTCTATCACATGGTATGAGTACATGGTTTCATTGTAGCTCATGGTTTTCTATGTACGGTTTTGAGGAAGCCTCTAACTATCTAAGGAGGGCCTCACTCTCATTTTGTATGATTGGAAATGGAATAAGAAGACTATTTTGGCTCAATATTGATGCGGTTTCTTCTCTATTTCTTGTGTGTATTGCCCTAAGGTGAAAATAGAAGGGTTTGGGCATGCAAATCTCGTTGAAGAAAGAGCTATTGCAAGGTCAACAAATGCAAACAAGGAATGATCAAGATCTATTTTGTTTCTTTGTGATTTTTTAAGCTACGTCTTAGTATTGAATTTAAATACCTTAGGGTTTTAAATTCTTACCTTAGTTGTATGTTTTAATTAATCAAATTTGCAATACTTACGTTAGATCTAGAACCAGTTTGGCCTCTCTATGAATTTTGTATAATCCAGGTACTCTAGATTGATGATTTCTAAGCATTCTCCAAGAAGATGTATGGAGACTTCAATAATCAAAGGAGAAAGGGGCATCTACTCAAGAGCTAGTTAAGACTCCAGGCCCAATGGAGACTATAGGGTGTTGATTTATTTTCTAACCATCCCAATTTTTTTTTAAATTTTCCCTTCCAATTTTATTTTGCAAGCAATCTAGGGTTTAAAGGATCAAATTTGAATTAGAGTGCTAGATCTAAGCTGGGCTCAAATTGATGAATTAAATTTAACTTGGATTTCATTTATGCTAGCTCTTTATCTCATGCATAATCTTTAAGTTGGCATAAGTAAGCTAGCCTTGCTAGCTGAAAATTTGGGTTTGGATCTTGATTTTCAGGTTTAGCTTTTTTCTTGCATAAACTCTAATGTACTTAATTCACACATATTTAATTGGGTTTATCTTAATGCTAGAAAAACACATAACAATTTGTTGACACTAGAATTTTCAGGCTTGTTTTCATTCATGGCTTAATAAATGGCCTAATGAATTGGATTGAAATTGGGTATTCATGCAATATTTGACATTTGTTATGGCCTTCAGGCTCTAAAATAATGAATCGATGCATCATCTAATGAAATGCCTCAGTCGCTAAGTAAATGATCCAAATATCTTGTGGTTTTGAGGAATAAGGGTTTAAGTTTATTTGTTTCAATGTGTGGGCATAAATCTTCACGTTTGAGGAATGTTTGAGTCCTGTCATAAGCATAAATCCTAATTCTTGTAAATCAATTCACAATAAGCTGGAACGACTTGACATATGGGTTGGACGTCTTACATGTGTAATCTCTCTTTAAGATCTAAAAACTGTGCTAAAATCTTTTTTCAAATGTTTGGTTAATCCACGTTGACTTGAGGTTAAATATTGATGATGTTGAGTTCATTTGATGACAAACTTGTGCTTGGAATTACATGCTTAAATATCAACTTTCATTGAATTTCTATAAGCCTATTAGGGCTGGCAGCCACTTCACTCACTGATGGTGCACCAATTCTGAGCACTCAACATACATAAACAGTCATCTTGATCACTTTGGTAAATTCTCTTAAGTTTAGATCTTTCCATTTACTGTTTGAGCTGATATATTCTTATTTGTGACTGTTATTTCATTTGGATGCTGAGAAAAATCAGAGAATCCAATACACAACGGCAGAGTTTAAACCATCTAATGATCAGCACTTTAAATTTCATTGCATGGATAAGTCCACCTTTAAAGCTAATGGTTTGATGATGCTTTCATATATTTCTCATTGAACTGTAATCTACATTTCGCTGGTTTATAACAGCAGCAGTGAGTAAGTAGATATTTTTTTGGCTGGCATTTAAATCCATATACCAAGATGCTTTAAATTTCATTAAATCTTATTGTTGGTGAGCATTTCTAAGGTTAATGGTGTTGATGATTGCAGCTACGTGAGACATTCTCCAGGACACAACCTGAGAGAGAGCCCCTGGGAGGGGTGTGTGGTTCCTATATAAGATAGAGCTGGAACATAGAGATGGCCTCCTCCTTACAGAGAGTTGAGAAGAACTCTAGATGATTCTCCTATGTAACGCAGTGAGAAAGGAGATCTGCAGAGTTGGACGTGCTTGTGGCTGAGCGCAAGGTGAACGTGTGAAATCCCAAAGTGTTGGGTGCATCGTCATGAGACAGAAATGAAGATGATGTATTAGCCTCCTCTGAGCAAAGAGTTGATGATGAACTCCAGATGACTCTCCTATGTAATGCAGTGGGAAAGAAGATCTGTTGAGTGGACGTGCCTATGGACGAGCACAGGTGAACGTGATCCTAGTGGCTGAGCACTAGTAAGAGTGGTTCTTCTGTGTAATGCAGTGAGCCAGAGATATGGACATCCCTATGGATGTGCCCCTAGTGGTTGAGCACTAGTGGGTGTATGAGATCCCTTGCTATGTTGTTCAAGAGTCAGACCTACCTATAACCCTAATTGTAATGTAAAGGAGATAGGTCGGCCCCACCTTAATGTAATTGATAATTAATGTAAAAGATAATTAATCTGGTTAATATTAATTATATTATGAGATAGAGAGGTCGGCCATGTTGTGCCAATAGACACTTTTGTTGACAAGTCAAATCTAATATAAGTAAAGGTAAATTCCCCATTGAGGAATCATATCTTTTATGTGAGTTTGGAAATTTCAGCAAGTACATCTACTTGGGAAAAGTGCTCACCTCTCTTGGGCGCTAGTCTTCTAGGGTTTGTGAGCACCCTTTTGTGTGCTAGGTTTTTCTTGGTGGTGAAGGTCTTTCTCTTGAAGAATATAGCAAAGGATTGGCTGGGTTTTCTTCCCTTGTTGAGAAGGGTTTCCCGGGATACTTCTTGTGTACATGTGCATGGTGTTTCTTCTTGTGATCTTGGTTGCTGCAACAAATTGTCTATGGTTTAAGTAAAATGTTAAAATGGAATGAACTTCATGCTTAAGCCTAGCTTATTGAAAAATCAACAAATGGTTGGATGTCATTCCAAATGCCCTTAGTGTATGAAATCTGATTTAAACTGGTTGTCATAAACTCTGATGTATATAACAGCAGTGGGTAAAGAGACCTTTTACATAACCATTGGCATACCATTTCTCATAGTGAATGAGTCTCCTAATTCTGGAATTTGTAGTGCCTGATAGACATGGTGGAACAAATGACATAATCTCTTGATTCAAGCCTTGTGATGCTTCATGTGGGAAATGAGAACATCTTAAACATTTCAACGTTTCCATGGTTGTTAATAATGTATCATGTCACTTTAAGCTAATGAATGTTGAGTAAGCTTAACTCACTTTGTGTCATATTCTTTTCTATTTTTTTTCCGGCATTTCATGATCACACCTCTAACAAGCACACTTGTCTAAGTAACATATCATTTGAAGCTTATTTAACCTAGCAACAATTTGCATATCTTAATTTGTCTTTGATCATTGAGTGTGAGTTGATACAAGTTGCTAGTTGTCTTTGTCAATCTTAAGTTAAAAAAGCTCCCCTTCATATACTACAACTTAGCTTAGATTGACATGTAGGGATTCCCCCCAGGCTAGGGTAGCCATTTTCATTAGTCTCAAGTGTAGAGCAAGGCCACTGAGGTGATAGTGGGTGGCTTGCCTGTAGTACCTCTAGGCTCTCCCGTTGAGGTTAGGACATTTTCCTCCTGGGGTAGACTTTGAGAGATAACAAGCAATGTTTATACAATGAACGGTTCAATGAATTTTGCGTTTGGTAGTCATTTGAGCAGCGTTCACCATTCTTATTAGTTTGGTCATATAGCTCCACTTCCCACCTTATTTTAAGATACCTCCAAGATCTGGGTTGATGATCTTAGGCTTCCATCATGAAGTTCCTTCCGTCATCAATCCAATAGTTCAAACTTCACATAATTCCAACTCTGTTTACCCTAGTTGCGACTCCCGAAAGCATCATATGTTTTGGGTATTAATTTAAATGACAAAAAAATGTATAGGTTGAAAATATAAAAATGTCAGTTTTATTTCAACATTATGAAGGTCATCTTAACTTTAATGTCTAATTGTCAAATAATCCTGCTCTCCATATTGTTTATGAAGCCAAAAACTGTTTTCTATCACGTATACTTCATATATGATATAAAAACAAAAGGATTGTTGATAAAATTTTAAAAGAAAAGCATATTTTAGTAAACAGCTGGTATATATGACAAGACAAGGACGGAGTGTGAAATTCAAGTTTTTTGGTAAAGAATTTTCCTTGAAGTCAATTTCAATACTATTGGAGGAACATCACTCTTTGCACAAAGATCAAGGAAAGGGGTTTTAAAAAAATTTGCATACTAGAGTGATGAAATATTTATTAAAGTTGTTGATTTGGTTAATCGATAGAGAAATTTATTGAAGGGATCAATATCAAGCTTCATTAGTGGAGGATTAAACATCATATTGGGAAAAGAGGTTCATGGTAGCCAATGGTTATTTTGATCGATATTTTTATTTTTGACCGCATGAATGTGTTGGAGTTACTTCACACACACCTAGGATTTCTTTTTCCCAAGGTTTTTCCTATGTTTATTAGTCATTATTCAGTCTCCTATATTTTAGGAAGAATATTCCTCTAGGGAGAATATTCTCTTCAGTTTGATCAGTTGAGTGGAGTCTAGATGCCACATTGGTATTATCACCATGCAGCATTGGGATCATCACCAGCTAATGCGCATTATCCTTGGGATTATCACCAAATTAGCGCATTACTCATGATTCCTTGATCTCCTCCTCACTTCACTCTGTTTCAGTCAGTTAACTAAAGACTGATAGACTAGTTAACTCAGCTAGATGGCAGTTCACTCCCGTAACTGTCCGAGAGACTAGACTAGGTGGCAGTTTACTCCTGTAACTACTGGTGTGTGTCCAGATCACTCTAGACCACCACTATGGCATTGGCTTCTCCTCTAGTGCGCATTGGTTGAGTTATACAGAGTACTTCATGTGTAAATTATTCATTATTCATTATTCATTATTCATTATTCATTTGGTTAATGAGAATTCTTCCATTCTTTTTCTCCTGCTTCTCTTTTCTTCTATTTTTCTCTGCAACTGTGTATGTCAATTCCTAGCTAGATCTATTATGTGCAGGTTCAACACATTTACATGGTTTCAAAGTCGACGGATTGCTAGGAAAAGACACACCAAATTATTTTTGCAGGTACTAAAGATTGAAGACGACGGAAAAATGGAATTTTCAAAAGAATTCATTCTTACACCTTACAATTACTTTGCATGGAAGGAGAAGATGATCATGCATCTTCGAAGCAGAGGATTGTACAAGTTAACCATGAACACAGAGACAAAACCGACATCAGCCATAGAAAAATCCAAGTATCTAAATCGAATGGATGAAGCATTCGAAACAATTTGCAGTCTCATTTCTCCCGATCTCCTCTTTCACATATCTACCTGTAAAACCCCCAATGAAGCTTGGACCACCATGGAAGGGCTTTTTGGCAAACAGGATGAGATGAGGGGACACATGCTCGAGGTGGAATTGCTCACATTGGATCCAAAAAGCTTCAACAATATCCAAGATTTCTTTACAAAATATAAGGATTTACTGTCGCAACTCAAGGCTTGCGGACTTGATAAATCTAAGGAGGAGAAACAGATGGTTCTCACCATTCTCTCCAAACTTGGTCCGGAATTCTCAGTGTTTGTATCCACATTCCATTAAGTTAGATTCGCCTATGGAGCCACCTAGAAGATGCCTTCTCTTGAGGAATTTATCGAATCTTTGACACAAGAGCAGACCAAGCTCATCAACATGGGCAAAATTAAAGGCCCAAAGGCACATGCACTTACTGTGCAAGATGGCAACGGTCATCAATGTCAGAAATCTAAAGGTAAAGACAAAAGGAAATCTAAAGGTAAAGACAAAAGGAAAGCTCATGCAAATCCGAAGAAGGAAGGGTACTCAAAACCCTTCAACGATGCCTCCGGATCCAAAGGTGGAAAGGGAAGAAAATGAGAGAAATGCACATACTACCATAAAGGATTCCATCCAGAATCCGCATTTATGCAAAAACAGATAGATCTAATGACTCAAATACTTCAGCAAAACAACCTTGGAGATTGCATCCCCGAGGGTGCCAAGAAGAAGAAGCCAGAAGATCAGAATCCCAATAAAGGCAATTCTAGCCATGCTTTGATTGCCATCAACTCCTCTCCCGATGCTTGGATCGTAGATTCAGGAGCATCACATCACATGGCTGCCACAAAAGCAGTCTATTCTTCATTGGATGCATGCAAAGTTCCTCCTATTCTGATGGGGGACAACTCTCCAGTCAAGGTCATCGACAAAGGAAGGATTGAACTCACCAACGGAAGCTTCGAGAATGTGTTGCACGTTCCCAAACTTTCCGTCAATCTTCTCTTTGTTTATCAGATGACAAATTTCGACACCGGAAAGAAAGTCATATTCACACCTGATGCAATGGACATCTATGACATACAAACCAATTCCAAGGTTGCTACCGATGAGATAAATCATCAATCTAGGCTTTACACTTTTTCTGAATTTATTGAACCAGATTCTGCTTTACTGCTTACCCATGTTGATGAAAGCAATAAGATATGGCACGAAAGGTTCGGGCATTTAAATTTCAGATATATGCAACAGCTTAGCAAGCAAGGATTGGTTGATGGTCTACCAGACATCCATTTCTCCAAAGGAATCTATGAGGGATGTGCTCATGGAAAACACCCTCAAGAGAAATTCGACAAAGGAAAGACTCAAAGAGCTTCCTCTCCTTTAGATTTGATCCATAGTGACCTCATGGGCCCTTTTCCGCATCCATCAATCAGCAAAGCAAGGTACGTGCTCATTTTTGTTGATGATTTCTCACGCTTCACATGGATTTTCTTTCTCAGGCAAAAATCAGAGGTCTTTCAACACCTCAAAGATTTCAAAGCCCTAGTTGAGACACAGTTAGGAAAGAAAATCAAAGTCCTCCGAACTGATAACGGGGGAGAGTATGTCAACCATGAGATCCAAAATCTGTCATAAGGCAGGGATTGAGTTGCAACACACAATTCCCTATACTCCACAGCAAAACGGAGTTGTTGAGCAGAAAAACAGATCTCTAAAGGAGATGGCATCCTGCATGCTACATGCAAAGTCACTTCCACAGAGATTATGGGCCGAAGCACTTAATTGTGCAACCTACATCCAAAACAAATCTCCCCATAGATCTATCAAGGATAAGACCTCCTACGAGGCTTGAAGCGGCCTCAAACCGGAAGTGACCGACTTTCATATTTCTGGTTCACGTGCATGGGCCCGGATTCCCTCTGAAAAGAGGAAGGCACTTGATCCACAGAGCACATGGTGTATCTTTGTTGGATACCCCAACGGTGTGAAGGGATACAAACCTATTGATCTTTCCTCGAACCGGCTCATCACTGAGTGAAGTGTCCAATTCGAGGAAAGTGTCTCGACTCTCACATGTACCTCAGTAGCCGCATGCAGACACCTTTGTTCTTCCACCTGTCAGAGATGATGAGCATGCAAATGCAGACTCTTCTTCAGATGAGAGTTCCAATTCAGAGGATTCAGATGATCCAGATACAGAGTCAGTACAATCAGATGCAGAGTCAGTGCATGTAGATGCAAATGTAGAGTCAGAGTCGAGGCCCAAGTGGGCTCAGACTACTCTTTAGGATGCAGGGGATCTTGTTGGGGATCCAACTGATACTAGGAGGACTCGATCTGATTTCGAGGAGCCTCCTCTTGCACTCACTACCATTGAACCATTGCCACCCAGACATATTTTCTTGGTTCAATCTTCAGATCCACAGTCTTATGGCGAGGCTGCTGGAAATCCCTTTTGGGAATCCGCCATGCAGGAGGAGTACAACTCCCTCCTCGAGAACCAGACTTGGGATCTGGTTCCCCTTCCTTTAGGAAGGAAATTTGTCATGTGCATATGGGTCTACAGGACCAAGAGCGCAGCGGATGGACAGATTAGCAAATACAAAGCAGGGCTTGTTGCCAAAGGCTTTCAACAGGTGCATGGCATTGACTATGATGAGACCTTCGCTCCAGTAGCGAAGATGGATTCCATACGTTTGGCACTTGCCATTGCGGCAGCCAAGGGATGGGAAGTCCATCAGATGAACGTGAATAATGCATTTCTTCACGGTGATCTCTCTAAGAAGATCTATATGGAGCAGCCCCAAGGATTTATGCAAAATTCATCTTTGGTCTGTCGACTGAAGAAATCTCTTTATGGCTTCAAGCAGGCTCCAAGGGCATGGTATGCCAAGATGGACTCCTACCTGTTGTCACAAAACTTTGTACATTGTAAATCAAACCCGAATGTTTACATGCTCAGGACGGTTGATTCACTTCTACTCTTAGCTCTGTATGTTGATGATTTGTTGATCACTGGTTGCTCGACTTCAGCGATTGTTGCAGTCAAGAGGATTCTGCATGACAGGGTCTTGATGACGAACATGGGTCCGCTACACTTCTTCCTTGGACTCGAGATCAGTCAGGATGTATCAGGCATCAAACTGTCTCAAGCCAAGTATGCACGAGATCTCCTTGGGAGATTTCACATGACAGACTACAAGTCTGCCCTGACTCCTTTCCTATCAGGAGTCAAACTTGAGGATGGCGGGGACACTCCACTCGTTGACAGCACATTATACAAACAGCTAATGGGGAGCTTGTTGTATCTCACACACTCCAGACCAGACCTCTCCTATGCAGTTGGCGCAGTCTCCAGTTTCATGCAGGAGCCTCATGAGCTACATTGGAAGGTTGCAAAGCATATCCTTTGATACGTACAGGGCACCATCACCTTTGGGATTCACTATTCAGCAAACTCTACATTGGACCTCATCAGGTTCACTAATTTTGACTGGGCTAGCGATAGCATTGATCACAAGTCCACATCTGGTTACTCACTCAGTATTGGTTTCGGGCCTATCTGTTGGTCAAGCAAGAAGCAGGTTGTTATTGCTCTATCTTCAGCTGAGGCAGAGTACAAAGGGGTAGTTAACATAACCATTCAAGCTATGTGGCTACAGCGTTTTCTCACTGAGTTAGGCATTCAGTTTCATCGGTCGATCATCATCTGGCGTGACAACCAGAGCACTCTAAAGTTCTGTAGAGATCTAGTTCAGAGGCAGCGGACGAAGCACATCGAGATCCACATGCACTACATCCGGGACTTAGTACACGAGGGGATCATCGACCTGCAGTTTTGTCCTTCAGTAGAACAAACTACAGACATCTTCACCAAGACCTTCACTGAGCAAAAGTTTCGTTCTCTGCGAAGTCATCTTGGAGTGAAGGACATAGTTACCTAGAAACTATCGGTTCTTCTTTTTACATACATTGTACTTTGAGAGGGGGGGTTTCCCATGAGGTTTTCCCTCTTTCCTCACTTTATTTCAGTGTATCTTTTGTATTTGGGTACCTAACATGGCCTCATTGCCGAGACCCATTCTTTATTTTCACCATAGTGATGTTCAGGGGGGTGTTGGAGTTACTTCACACACACCTAGGATTTCCTTTTCCTAAGGTTTTTCCTATGTTTATTAGTCATTATTCAGTCTCCTATATTTTAGGAAGAATATTCCTCTAGGGAGAATATTCTCTTCAGTTCACACTTCAGTTTGATCAATTGAGTGGAGTCTAGATGCCACATTTGTATTATCACCATGCAGCATTGGGATCATCACCAACTAATGCGCATTGTCCTTGGGATCATCACCAGACTAGCGCATTACTCATGATTCCCTGATCTCCTCCTCACTTCACTTTGTTTCAGTCAATTAACTGAAGACTGATAGACTAGTTAACTCAGCTATGTGGAAATTCACTCCCGTAAGTTCGTAACTACCCGAGAGACTAGACTAGGTGGCAGCTTACTCCGATAATTGTTGGTGTGTGTCCAGATCACTCTAGACCACCACTATGGCGCATTGGCTTCTCCTCTAGTGTGCATTGGTTGAGTTATACAGAGTGTTTCATGTGTAAATTATTCATTATTCATTTGGTTAATGAGAATTCTTCCATTCTTTCTCTCCTGCTTCTCTTTTCTTCTATTTTCTCTGCAACTATGTATGTCAATTCCCAGCTAGATCTATTCTGTGTAGGTTCAACACATTTACAGAATGGAGTTTACATTCCAATGGGACCATACATTCACCATCAAGGTTGAGGAGCATCTTATCAAGCACATGGAGTCTCTTGTTTTATTATATTTATTAGAGGGAGTTAATACTAAATAATCAGCAATCACTCTTGCATGCATGCATGCTCCATGTGTTGCATGTAGCATGCATGCATGGGACACATGATAAAACTAGAACCAAGTCTGAACTGAAATTTCATGCAGAAGCATTGAACATGGAGTCCTCATGTCAATCTAAAAATACTTAGCCTGATCTTGAACTCTAGAATCAAAAGATGTACTCACGACCATGCCGAAGCTTAATATTGAATATGCTTAGGGAAAATTTAATGTTAACACGTCCCACAACAAACTACAAGGTTTATGAAGCAATATGGTTGTCATGCTTAACCAGGCACCATTTCTTCAGGGTCTTAAGCTTGTTGTGACCATCAAGTCGCTTTCCTTATGTATAAAAAAACACTAAGTTTGAAGCAATGAACCACGTAATTGGATGTTTACCCCAGTAGATTCAAATTTTGGTTTTGTTAGATGCTTTGTACAAAAACATTTCATTTATGTTTTCGATCTTCTGTTATTGTTTTCATAAACTCATAAAATTAGGTTGTTTTGTGCTAAGCCCCTTGATTTTGGATGTGTGTCTCCATCTAAGCAGTGATAATCCCCTAAAGAACTATTTGAGACATTTACCAAATCAGTCACATAAATACTTGTTTTGCTTTGATTCTGATTTCAATTTTGACCTTGTTTTGAGCAGGTTTTGCCTCAATTTGTGTGTGATATTCATGGATTTGTATGGCAAAGCTGGTTAGATACAAACTTGCAACTCAATCTCTTCTTGCACCCCAATTTCTTCAGATTAAGCATGTGCACATGCATAACTATTTCAATTGTTTAATTTCCTTCAATTTGGTGGTCAAAGTAACATTAAAAGCTTCCAATGCAAAAACGGAGTACTGTTCACTTCACAAGTTGGTGTATTGTCGTCAAACTGCCTTCTTTTTCAAGTTGCAACCTCACACTTCAATTTAGTGCTTAAGCATCAATCGCTTACCATCAAACACTTGAATTTGGGTTTTCAAAGTCAGCTACCACTGCACATTTCAGTTTGGGGCTGTAAAATCCTCTTTAAATTTCAGTTTGTTTGTCAATTCATACCAACATGTACATACAACTTTCATTTCCAACTTGGGGATAGATTTTTTAATATAGCATTTCAATTTTTGTACTTAGCATAGATTTCAATTTCAGCATTTCAATTTCATAATAAAATCATGAGTAACAGACAGGGAATCCTCAACAAAAATCTCCTCACGGGGTGAACCAGTTCAATCCTTAGAAACACTTGATTGGATCATACATAGCTCGCAATCAATCAATCAAGAATCAAAGAACCAAAGCTTGTTAATTTTTAGTAGCATCGGACAGGTACTTCCACATTGGCTTCATGTCTAGCATGTGGAAGTCGTCTGTAATACCTCTCAGAACTTTAGGAAGTTCACTTTACGAGTTAATAATTAAAGTGAATGACCTTTTAGATTAATGTGAGTTTAATTAAGTTTGATGCCTAAGTATTTGGCATTATTAACTTAAGTGAGATGATTAAATCCTAGTCATTAGATCTAAAGTGAAGGTGAGATCTAATCTCAGCCTTTGATCACTTTAGGAGATCTGGGATTTTGGATATAGGGATTAATTCAACATAATAAAAGGCAGCCTAATTGAAGGATGAGACACACAGAGAGTACATTGGAGCAAAGAGGGATTCTTTGCTCATGTAGTTGTGTCACACATAGAGTGAGGAGAACCCATTGGTTGGGTGAAGAGCAGTTCATCCAAGTGTGAGTGGGCAGGGCTGAGGAAAGGAGAAAAGGGATCGTGTGTAACATCCCGCTCTGGCGCATTGAGCAAACTTATTCTTTGAGGACACTTGCTCGCAAGTGATCCGAATTATTATGCTATTGAAACTTTTGATTTTGATTATGAGGCGTTATGGGTTGATGACATGTTGTTTTACCGCTTTGACATAGACAGGTGCTATTGACTCGGTTTTACTGAATGTGCAGGATTACAAACCTAGAGGATGTCGAGGCATCGATGGAACCCCTTGGACTCCGAATCGAATCGGGGAGTGATACCATTGGGGTTTGATTGTTTTACTGTGATATTAGTGCATCTGATTAGATGATATGATATGGATATATTCTGACATGATTTGTTGATGATGCAGGCTGACGATAGCTTACCGACCAGACTCACATATGGAGTAAAGGGGTCATGCACAACTACCAGAGATGTTGAGGGAGAGGTGTGGACAGCAGCCCTGCCACAGCCTACTAGCACTCCCACCGTGGCTCGAACTGTAGGTTAACGTTTACCTAGTTCGAGAGGACCCACGATGCCATGAGGGCAGACTGCGACAGTCGCTCACGGTGATTCTAAGGGGCGCGCAATAAGGCGAGGGCCTTATTCCTTAGAAGCCCTTAGTCTCCCACAAGTTCACCTGGCGGAGTGTTGACTCCAGGGATTATTGATGTCTACCAAGTCAATCAAGAGGCAAGTGGCACCCTTGGAGCACCTAGTGCGTCCTGAAGGGCACGTCGCGTTGTTGATGATAGAGGAATGAACCTAGATGGCCTTAGGACGAATAATATGTTAAGTAATTTTTAAAACAATTTCCCTAATTAAATGTCGTCCAGTACGAAATTTAAGGCCTAAGTCTAAATTACGCTAGTGGTAAAATTTTGTCTCCTACAAAAAAAAATAATAATATTAATATTAATAAAAACCACATGAATAATAATTATGATCTTCGTTAAATCTTGTAACATGAAGAGATTAAGAAATTAATTGTTTCAAAAAAATCTGTTGGATTAAAATTTAAAAAGGGAATTAATGGTCTTATTATTTTGATAATTTAAAATATACTAATGAATGAGAAAAGGGAAAAATGGGTTAAATTCCACACCTGCCTTTTTGAGTTCTAATTAAAAAGGAGAAAGAGGGAAAATTAAAAAAATCAGGAAACTAGAGAAAAGAGGTAACATAAAAAGGGAAAAGGGGGAACTTAAGGGAAAAAGCGGAAAGTCAACTTAGTAAAGAATCTACCATTTAAGAGCTTTCTAATTTTAAACAGAATTAACAATTTCATAATAGGGAAAGCCTTTAAAACCTGTAAGGGAATTTGGGGACACCTAGGAGTGATTCTAGGAGTAACTCTAGGTCGGTGAAGGAAATAAGATAGTTAATTAATTAAAGAAATTAAATAATGGAGGAATGAAGAGGATGGGTGACACTTGTACGGAGAAGAATTTTTAAGAATTTATTTTTAAAACTCTAATTAAATGAGATTTTAGGAAAGGGAGGAAGTTCGAAACTCTATAAAATGATGGAAGAAGAAGGAGGAAGGATCATCTTCTATTTGCGTAACGTTACACTGCAGAAATATCTACTTGACTGATTTACTTGTGGGAGTTGGGGATACCCAGCTCGAAGAGGAGTGGTAGCTCAACCTTGCGAGGCGAGCTGGGAGCTAGTCGAAATCTCTGGATAGTGTGTGTGGCCCCTTTGCGGCTCGGGGGACTAAGGGGGAAGAAGAGTACCCCTAGCATTGGCTGGGAGGTACCGGTGAAGTCTCGACGGTCGGCAAGCGGGAGTTGCTCGGAGCACGCGGGACGTCATTCAAAGCAAGCGATCAAGCAATGGTACGCTCTCTTCATTTCGTATGTAGAATGTATTAGGGCTTATGCTTGGATCTGCTTATTTAATGGAGAAGTAAACTGATGTTTTTTTTTATTAATGACTGAAACTGTTTTTAGCCTAGCTCGATGGTTGTTGTCTCCCATGGCCTTCGTTTTTATGCCCGTCTTGACTACCTGACTATGTTGATTGTGAACTTCGAGGTTGTTTAGCCTTCGTCCCTAGCTCACCAATCCTCGCCTGAGCAGTCGGCCAGGAGCCTGATCTACGGTCGTCGCCTTAGCATTAAAAGACCTATGGATCTCAACGCCCTGCTTTTCTATGCGAGGATGGTGAAGCGAAGGACGAACCCATCCGTCGGCTACCTCTGTTGTTGTCCTTGGCAGGTTGTTGTCTCGCGCCCTATAGCAAAAGTACCTCTGTGTATGAAAATATTGCATCGTGTTGGTTCTCCCGGCAATCATTTCAATAACTTATCCCTTGAATCCTTGCGTCCTCTCACTGTTGGCTGTGTCGGATTAGTAACCAGTGATGTAAAGGATTGAAATCAGTCTGAAATTTTATTGGTGTCTTGACTTTTCAACAGATCTAATTTCGGTCGGCAAAATTCTATTGATATCCTGATAATGAAATTTTTTTTTAAAAGCAAGTCTGTGTTTTATAAACTGTATCCTGGAAATGAAAAAAAAAGGGGGGGGCTTCTGTCATTCCTGTCTGCAATCTTTGTTTGGCCTGTGATTTATTTCCTCCATACTTTTAATTCATGAAAAACAATTTTCGATCAAGGTCTGCGTCTTTGGGCTGTGATTATTTCTACGACTTGAATCAAAGGGGATTATTTTATCCTTGTCTGCGTTTTTTTTCCTGGGCGGTGATTTTTGCCTTGAATCATGGGAATATTTTATCTCCTTCTGCATTGATGGCTATCCCAGGCATTGAAAACGTTTATCACTGTCTGCCGATTTTATTACTCAGATTTTCCACGATTGAGGGTCGCGGATTTTTAATTTTTACCTCTGCTTGGTCACCACGATTTTGCTCCCAACAATCGTTGAGTGGTTGTTAAGCCTTGAGTTCCTTGCTTGAAAACGTGGTCGGAGTGGCTGTAGAAATCACCCACGAAGTGTTTACCAAATAACCAACTGTGGTTGTAATTTACCACGAATTTTTTTTCCAATTAAATGGGACGGTGTCGTTGTTCTTTACCACGAGTTGCAGAAGGATTGCTCTCTGCGTCTACCTGTTGATGGCCCACGAAATGTTTACCAATAAATGTGATTGTTTGTTGTAGTTACCATGAATTTTTTTCATTTAAAGGGGACTGTCTCGCTGTGGTTTACCCTGAATTCGCAGGTGGACTGTTCTCTGCGTTTTTTATGTTAATTGACCACGGTTGGGTATACCTTTGGACTGTGTGCATGCGTTTTTCTCTTCCCACTTGTTGGACTGCAAATTTACCGGTCTTCTGCATGAAATTGTTGAGAAATTGTGGATAACAATTAGTGTTGATGAAATCTGCTTTCGGTTTTTAATTGCTGGGCATTGCCTTTTTTTTTAGACTGAAATCGTGCCTAGTGGGTAGCTGGCAATTCGCCCAAAACTTATGATGTCTGCTTCGTTTTCTTTTGCTGGGCGACCTGCCACTCATCACTACGTCTTCATGTCTCTTGCCAGCTTTGTCTTGACCACCCTGCCCTCTGTCTGTAATTTGTTCTATGACTCTTAGCATGTTAAGCTTGTACCATGACATTTTTACCCTGAGATTGGTCCTAATAATTGCTACGTTGAAGGCCACGCTAATGGTACTGTTAATTGCTACAATTAATAGCCAGGTTAGTTGCATTGTTTAAATGCTAAATTAATTACCTTTTTATTCGCCAGAATAAATGCTACAGCACTGGAAATGGTTAACAGATTCCTGCTTGTTGGTTAAATAGCCACTAGTGGCCTAAATGGCTGACTTCGCCCTTTTTTTAAACCTGTAATGACATCAATCTAGGCCGCCAGCTTGCTCGGTGTTTATACCCTGAGTTTTACCCTTACTTGGCAGTGACTCTTTGAGGGCGCGTGGCAGTAAATCTTTAGGTACATGGCCTTGGTCTCTCGTGGATTGTTTTGGCGTTTGGCACTTACACTTCTTAGCCGATTTCTTTATTATTGAAGGCAGCTGTCATTTGGTACCTAGAATAAAGATAGACGCATGTAGAATTTATTGAGTTAATAAATGCTTAGTTGTTGTTTCCGACCTTGATGATGTAATGCAGGTATAGCTATATTAAATGATAGGTTAATTGTCATGTTTAGATGCCTTGTTAACTACTTATTATTGTTTTAATGGTAGCATTCCAAATCAAGATTGTTACTATTGTTATTTAGTTAATGGCCAAACGATGTGTTGGACGATAAGTCATTAATAGCATGTTAATCTTGGACATTGTAGTTGCTATAGCGAATATTATTTATATWTTGACGATTGCTAAGRTTAAATCGTATTAATGTTAGATTATAAATTGTAGTTAGTGTCTAAATCATGATTTATACTTGCTAGCTTGGTTGCTTTTGAGGTCAAATTTAGAATTGCCAATTGTTGACTAGTTGTGATTTAGAYTKAYTAACTTGTTTGCTTTTAAAGGTTAAAATAGACTCGCAAAAAGTTGACTAGCTGTAATTTAGACTTGCTAAATTGGATGTGTAATTGATGCTASTTGGGTTTATAGATATCACCTAATTGGTAACTCAGACTCGCTTAATTTGAGTCAAAATTTATGTTAAGTTCAGTTGATAACTTGTTGACTAGTTGGGTGTTAGACTGGTCAACTGATCTGTTATTAACGCCTTTTTGAATCATAGATATTGACCCTTCAGCCTTGATTAATGGATGGTTGTTGACGAAGTTGTTTTTAGCTTGCGCCTCCCGTTGAGTGTGTGGTTGTTTATTAAATTAATGTTTGTACTTGGTTTTGTAAACCTTTATTTTGCTTGGTCTGCTTGTGTCAGGCGGGATGTAGACACCTCCATGTTCCTCAGAACAGTCGCCAGCCCTAAGACCTTAAATGGTCAAAATTGATGGGAACCTGGGCTTGAGCGTTGCTTATGTGTCCTGGAGGTCCTAACCATTGCAGGGTAGGATGGACGGGTAGTCATTTTTATTCTTGTCGGTTGAATGTCGCACATTGCTTCCAGGTGATTGATGAGCTTCTATGTTTGGTCGTCATGTTGTTGTTGCATGAGTTGCTTGCGTCTTGTTCGTCGTCGTGATGCGTTGTCGAGTATAATGTCCTTATTACCCTTCTACACACGCACACACAAAAAAAAATTGCACTTGTTAGGTGAGGCTTGTTGTCGTAACTAAACGGGAGGGTTGCTACATCGTGAGGGAGATAGCAGCCAGGTGGGCTAGGTTATCCGCTATTTTGTATAGTTCCTCAAGTGGGCCATTATCCTAGGACGGGAGCCCGAGATTTTATCTAATAAAATCAACTCAGAGATGGTTTTCCCTTCGGGGATTTTTCCAGGGGTGATTTATCCAAATATCTTGTGCAATGTGTATGGTTTCAATTTTATGCTTCCGCTGATTTATTTTCGTTAATAACCTAGTTGTGCTAATAATTAATAAAGTGATTTTATTTGGGATTATTAGTCGAGTGTTGGGTTTACAGAAATTAACAAAGCTAGTGTTCAGAATAAGGCGGAGATACACCCTTCTAGGTTGTTTTTCCTCTTCTCTGACAAATCTAATAGTGTTCTCCTTTGCTTTGTTTCCATTTGGTTGTTATATCTCCCATTCATATATTTCGTATAGGGATCCTAGAGCTGATGAAATAAAAGAGGTGCACCTTGTGGAGAGAACCTTCATAACTGCAGTCATCCTATATGTCTATGTTAACAACTTAAAAATTGAAAATGCAATTAAAATGAGCACACAAACTTTATGACTTTCATGTTAAAAATTATGCAACTCACTCGTAACTACTCGCATTCAACATAGTGTGTTCCCTAGGTTTCCCCTAACCTTCTAACTTGCTTTCCTTTCTTCTCTTTCTTTCCTTTATTTTCTTTTCCACTTACCACCTCAAACCCTACCCACTTACTACCTCAAACCCCCTTCAAGGTAAGAGTTGCACCCATCCAATGTAGATTGGGGTGTTCAACGCCTTATGATTTGCAAGAGATTTCATCAACAAAACTCCCTTATAAATCACATAGAGCAGAAATGAAAAGAGATAACAATAATTGGTTGTTGCATTAGATGGATACAATTACTACATCCAAAAATAGTCATTAGCTCACGATAGTGCATATCATTCTCCAAACAAGTGTCACTCATGGGAGCAAATAAGCAACAGAATTTCTGCATGATATCACATGTACAACTGAATACTGAGTCTGACTTAAAATAAAATGTTTAAGGACTGAAACACAGTTATTGTTGATGTTACGGTAGTTGCGGGAGGTATTAACCTCCACGTGTAACCTTTGACTAGAATGGAATATTCTGGAAGCAAGGGAAACCCTAAACAGATGTGTGAAAACCCTAGAAGACAAGTTGGCCTAGCAGAATAAATAATATTAGAATATTATCTTCCAGAAAGACAAGTCGGCTCC
The DNA here is from genome assembly GCA_009831015.1 of Picea engelmannii. Taxonomy (NCBI): domain Eukaryota; kingdom Viridiplantae; phylum Streptophyta; class Pinopsida; order Pinales; family Pinaceae; genus Picea; species Picea engelmannii. The sequence goes on from ML804716.1 coordinate 54,227, forward strand.
ACAAGAAAATGAGAAACAAAAAATATAATTACCAGAAAGTCAGGTCGGCCCAACCAGAAAAGTCATTGGACAAATTAATATAAATAGAGGACGTTTTAGCTCATTTGTACACCCAATCAGAGCACAAGTCTTGTGGAGAGCTGAAGTTGCAGCTGCGGGGAGGAATAAGGGCGTATGGTCATCTCTTGGTCTTGGTCTCTCTCTAGCACTATCAAGTGATATTCTTCGTGATTCTCTTGGTGATATTCTTGGTGATGTACTAGCTAAGTATGGCGCAAGTTTGAGAGAGTAGTGCAGCTGCAGCTGCTGTAGTTGTGTATGGTACTTGATCTGTGGATATGGAGACTCTCTTGTGCGCTACCCTTGGAGAAGGAGCACTCTACTTGTCTTGAGTTGTTGTTGCAGTTAGCATCTAGGGTTTATCTATTGGTTCTAGTATGGCTTTCCGGAATAATTATGTCAAAGGTTAAAGGTGCTCGAGGGTGGCTGCGTGCCTATGGTTGGGTGACAATATTGTGATATTGTCTATGGTAAAACGAGCACATCAATTATTTTAACAGTTACCACGTTTGAAATATCTAAACTCAAAAAGACCCTAGAAGATATTTCTGGAAAGCTATTGACTATTGAGTCTTGACATGACATGACACGACATGGAAACCTTTCAATAGCCATGCAACAGAGCTTGTCAATGGACCTTGCCACTGCATAACTAGATGCAAATCTTTTCAGATGGAAAAATAATTATAAAAAACAGAGAATACCCTCAAATATCCTATATTAAGTTTTAACAGTGAGGAGAAAACATGTAAAACATGTTGACACGAAGACCATTTGTAACTGTTCTGCAACCAAGCCTACGGTTAAAATGTAAAAACTGTAAACCTTAAAAGACCTTACTACCGATGCAAGTTTGCAAGGCATTCACATCATCTAGAAACGTATTGACAGCACTTATTGCAGTCTCATTAAATTCTCCCTAAACTATAAATGGTCCCTACATACAACAATTACTAAGAAAAAAACTTTAGCAACCTTGGCTATAATGCTTAAAATTATGAAGTCGGACATTGTCGTGCAACTTCATGATCGTGGATCATCAATCATCTGTTTTAGTCGTCTACGAGGCATGCACCAAGTCATCAATCGTGTATTTTGGCTCATCATATGTTCAGTCAACCACTACATCTTCCACTGTGACTTGCCTTGGGAAATCCACGTTTGGTAGTGGCTGACATTTATGATAGCTGCCCTTAATCTAGTGTTGAATATTATGGTAAAATAATGAAAAACACCCCTATGTGGTGACTCTATGATAGCCAATAAGAGAATACTTTTGTGTATAAATAGAAAATACCTGCTCTTCAGATTGGCCAGGATTTATGATAGTTGCTCTTAAACTATCAAAAGTCATTGTTTCGAGACGAAAAAACATCTCTATGGAACACATAGAGCTGATAAGTGAGCACAATTGTCTAACAAGGAAATGAAAGTTTTGTATATACATCATACATTTCACATAAAATTCATTTTCAAAGAAACATATGGAGCCGTAAAAAGAAAAACGGTGTTCAAACCTCATGCCTAGCACATATTTAAATAACTCTAGGCTGTATCATAAGTTTAACAAATAGTTTAAATAATCCGAACAATAAATCAGGCTTCAAGATACATCCAATGAGTTCACCTACCTACAATTGAAACAAGAATTTTCTTGACTTCCTGTCGAACAGAAGAAACACGAATTTCCTTGGCTTTGCACGGAACATGGGGAGCTAGAAGTTTCTTTCGAATTTGATTTACTGATACACAACAGGCTCGGAGTCAATGTACTTCCAGAACTGCTAAAAGAGGCATCTCCACTGGTACTTTCTTGACCTTCAATCATTGATGCTGTTGGCTTTGATATATCCCCGTTGGAGCTCAAAATCAAGCCAGAGCCAGCTCGTAGTTTCTGCAACGTAGACTCTAATGTACCATTTTGAAACAAGTTCAGTCATTCAAGCAAGTTTAGTAAAGATTGCATAAAATACTCCACATGATATGTACACTGCTAAAAATTGGGAACATTCAGATTCCAGAAACTATGATGGAGAGGGAATTATTAAAAAGGTTAACAAGTAGGATAAGTGATGCCTCTAGAAACAAAGTCTATCTGAAACATTCCCATTATAATTTGAA
>ML804716.1:64038-151107 GCA_009831015.1 Picea engelmannii
CAATGGAAACATTCTAGGGATCAAATCCTGGATTGTAGGAATATGACTAGATTTTGGAAATCTGTGTTTTCCTGTTTTAGTCATCTTTTTTGGAGATAGATTTCGATGAGTTGGAAATGTATTTTTGGAAAGTGAGAGATGTTTTCACAAGCACGATCTTCTCTTCAAAAACCTCTCTCATTTTTCCAATAACTATTAGGATTTGGGAGATATGGGTGAATCTTTGAGAGGAATATTTCCATAAATTGTATACTTTGTTTTTACTATCCACCTCACAAATTCATATTTGAGTTGAATATCTTCAACAAACCAAAGATAGGTGAAGAGGTTATGAGATACATATATTTTGGATCTATATGAGCATGTGATATCTATATAAAGAGGACCAAAGGGAGGAGCTAAAGGGGTTGAAACTTGGAGACTTTGAGAAACTCTTTTATTGTAAAGACTTTTGTGATATATATTGGAATTATAAGCTTCTTTCACTGTTATTGTTCAGACCTTTGTTCACTCATCTCTTCCTGTACTTATGATTGAATGTCATGTTCATTTCTGTGTTTACTCAATGACTGATAATTTTCATCTTGTCTTTGCATTGGTAAACTATAATTATAAGTATTTTTCCTTGTTATAATCAGCCTTTCATCTATGTTTTTAATATACACGATCTTGTTGGTATAGTGAGTGTTCTCCATCCATCCGAGTTTAAAAACCATTTGAGAAATACCTTTTGAGAGCCTTATCTTGTTTGGATATGTTCAAGTGTCTTGAATGAGGGAGTTATTGAATGAGTTGTTCATCTTCTGATCCATTTTATACATTTTATTGAAAATTTGATTAAGTTACCAAGTTTACTCAACTTACAACCTTGAGTGACTCTTGGAGTGATAACAAATTGGCGTCGTTTTCGGGGAGAGGAGTGTGAAGAAAGCTTCCCTAGGAGACGATATAGTCCCAACTTTGATGATAGACAAAGTCTGGGCATCTTTAGTTTGGTTGTAATCTTCTATCTGGCAACTCCATTGGTGAATTGTGGCTCCTAAGAAGGCACATACTCGAGCAAATCCTCAACAGCCACTAATTGATCTAATATCTGATCTTGAGAGGATCATCAAAGAGGGAAAGGCATTACAGAAGGGAGCTTCCAGTTCAAGTATATCCAGAAATCCCTCTGTGTCTTTTCCAGAAAATCCATTAATAAAACCAACAATTGTCGAAGCTATAAGTTCAGAAATTGATAGTGAAAAGATAGTTTCAGAAGTTCAGGGATTATCTGATCTAACTCAAGAAGATAGTTCACCTTTTGTTGTTCAAGACATTTGCTCATCTTCTGTAGAGTCTTCTCAATCTGAAACAGAACTCAATTCAACCTTTATTGATACAAATCTACCTGCAGTTGAACTTGTCTTACATGAACTATCTGTAAAAGGAGAAGAAAACTTTGCCCAGTTGTTGTCTGAATTTTATAGAGCTTCTTATTTTCCATTTTCCACTACAAGTCCACAAATACCTTCTCCTCTTATTACCTCACCCTCATCTTCAAAATCAGCTTCATCTCAATCCCTTGTAAACCAAACTCCCAGTGCATCTACATTTACTATTATCATGGCAACAACACCTTAGAACCTCACTAATATGGAAAGAATTGTAGCTTCTAGATATGCCTCTTTAGTATTTCCTAATCCTCTAAATGTAATGCCTACTAGAGACTATCAAAAGTACATGCCAAAATTCTCAGGGGTAGAAGAGGTCACAGTTGAAGAACACCTTGAATTGTTTTATAGTTATGCTGATAACTTAAATATCACATATGAAGACGTATGGATGAGAGTGTTTGTGCAAAGCTTAGATGGAGAGGCCAGGAGGTGGTTTAGAGAATTAACCCCAGGATCTATAACAATGATTGAAGTTTTTGATGACATTTTCTTAAAACAATGGGGTGATAAGAAAGACTTTTTGTACTATATTATAGAGTTTGGAAACTTGAGAAGGGAGAGTAGTCAATCAGTGTCAGAATTCACTAAGAAATTTAATAGAATGTATAGTAAGATTCCAGCTGAAATCAAGCCTACTGCTACCTCTGCAAAGATCACATATTCTAATGCTTTTGATGCTGAATTTTGTTTGCTATCGAGAGAAAGGAGGTCTGTTACATTGGCTGACATGCAGGTTGCAACACTTGAAGTGGAATCTAATATCCTTGCTGCAGAAAAGTTGAAAGGCAGAGGAGAAAGGAGAAAACAAAAAGGAGAAGCCTCTTCATCAAGTGTTGATCCTAATATTGAGAAGATAACAAAAATGATTGAGTCTTTGACTTCAGAATTGTCCAAGATGAAGCTTGAGAACAAGCATCCCACAAGAGGTAGATAGCTTAACACTTTCATTCCTCGAAATCAAAATCCATATAGGAGGAATAATGAGCAACATCAGATTTTACAGAGAAATGGAAATGCAAATGAAGATCAGAATATCAAAACTCCTTTTCAGAACACAGTAATGGAAGAGGAGCAACCTGAAGAAGATGATGAGATTCATTGTTTGGGAGACAAAGGGGATGCTTCTTTCTTGACACATGTCGCCTATGAAGAAGCTTTGCTTAGTCAACCAGCTGGTCAAGATCCAAATGAAGAATCTATTTGTCTAACTGATGAACAAAATAGATATAATCTGAGATCTAAGAAGAGTAATAATAAGCAAGATGAACAAGCTCCTACCAAGAAAATTGTTGCCCCTTCAAAGCAGCAACCAAGCAAAGATCAAGCTCCAACCAAGAATCAAGTACTTCTTAAAGCTCCTATGCAAGAGGTAAAGAATCCTGACAAAGCCCCTTCCTATTTTAGTTTTGAATATGAAATTCAGAAGCTTAAAATCCCCATACCACTCATGGAATTAATGAAGAATGATGCCTTCAAACAAACCATCCTCAAAGCCCTTGAGCCCAAACCCATTCCAACTGTTGTTGATGTTGTGAATCTCCAAGATGACAAGCCTACCATTGTCCTTAGTCCAATGGTTAAAGATTGTGAGGAAACCTCTCCACCATTTTATGTTTCCTTGAACATCCATGACAAAATTCTACATAATTGCCTTCTAGATACATGAGCCTCTCATAACCTCATGCCAAAAGCAGTTATGGATGAGTTGGGTCTAGAGATTACCAAGTCGTATCATGATCTATTCTCATTTGACTCTAGGAGAGTTAAGTACCTTTGTTTGATAAAAGATTTAGCCATTTCTTTATCTCAGTTACCCATGAGAAGCATGGTGATGGACATTGTGGTAGTTAATGTGCCACCCAAATTTGGTATGCTTTTGTCTAGAGCATGGATAAAGAGGCTAGGGGGCACCTTACAAAATGACCTATTTATGCAGTTGTCCCAGTTTTCGGAGGAGAACAAAGAAGATTGTATAGGGAAGCTCAATTGGCTTATATAATCAGTGATGAGAAGGAGCCTACTAATCATCCCATATATTCAGTTGATACATATTTGGGGTCTTGTATACTTCAAATCAATGATTCTTTATCATCACCATTGCAGCTCAGAAAGCCTATTTGTAAATCTCCAGAAGAAGCAATTGGCCAACATATACAAACAAAATCTCAGTCTAAGGGCAGAGAATACAAGGTTGACAAAGCACTTATACTTGGCCAAAAACATGCTTAGCAAGAATAATTTGGCTATCTTCTTGAAGGAGATTGCCCCTGCTAGTTCTCCCAAGCTTGATGATTAATTCAAGATGTCCTAAAATTTTGTGTGATTGATGATAGATTATGAAGTCCTATCTATGTTATCTTAAAGGGGGAAAGGGGGGATATGTATGGTATATCTCTTGAGATGAAGTCTGAGTAGTCTCCAACATATCAGTACTCAGCATTAATATGCTTTTGTCCATACAAGCCTTCATTTACAAAATAATTTTGTTACAAATTTTGAAGTTTTCAGGGCTACAGAGGTTGTATAATGAATTACTAGGCATATATCTACTCCTTACAACACCTAGTTCACTTGTCAAAGAAATTTCTCACTCACTGTGTGCTAAAACAGTCTCTTACAACCAGTTGGTAGCACGAAGCAAGGTTCCACAGTGTTATGCGCTGCAAACTCGTCAAAGTTAAGAGTGTGAAATATTCGGTCAAAGTCCGACTTGATTCTCAGCAGTCAAGGATTGGTTTGGTGTTCCAGCTAGTGGAATTTGATGGTATAAGTCTCCTACACTCATCATGATGCTTTGGTGGAGCTATTGAAGACCAAAAAGTAGCATAGAGATTGACTCCATGAAAATAGGATCTAGATCCTGAATATTTGTAATTGATTTGATTAGGAGATTTTGTAGGTATTCGATCCCCTCTTTTTGGATCTGATAACTAGCACGTAATCTTATTTAAGCCCACAGAGGAAACAATGCTAAAGGTTCGAACTTGAATTCTCATTTGTACTCTTTTGAATCTAATCCTTTTTTGATATATCAAGGAATGATAAGTTTCTGCCATTGGATGTTGTTCAGTCCCTTTTCCTGTCTTTCATCTTTGTTATTGTGAACTTGGACTTCTATTCATTTCATGTTTATATTATGATTGATGATTGTCTTATTATCTCTGCATAAATAAACAAGATTCACACTTCCTACTGCTAGTTATATTTAGCCTGTCACATGTATGGTTTATAGATGTGATATTGTTGATATGATTAGTTTCTTTCATCCATTGCAATTATAACTTGTTGAACAATATCCTCTTGGTGGCCTTGCCTTGCCCTGATTTATCCAAATCTATATTTGAAGATTGAGTGTGTGAGATATTCACTTTGATCTATTTTCTACATACATTATTGAGTTATTGATTAAGTTACCAGGCTCTTTCGAATCACAACCTAGAAAGACTCCTGGAGTGATAACATATGGAGTTGTCATAATTAACAAGATTGCTTAAAAAATACTCAAAACCTTTTACTTTGATATAATCATTAACCAAAATGTCAAATCAAAATGTTAACAAAATATTTATATCATTAAATTTAATAATATCAATTACACAATAAAACTCAAAACCTTTTACATATATAGAGCCATAACCAAAACCCCAACAACCATAAATGTCAGAATTGGTAGCTCGGAGGTACTTCTGCATAGGCGGTGCCCAGCGTGCGAAAGTGACCAAGCACAATTCTCCCTAGTGACTTTATAGTGTGTTTTTATAAAGTAACTTTATAAAGTGATTTTATAAAGTTGGGCCTTTTATATTTTTAATGTAAAAATGACTTGATGATGTTATGGGTCACTTTAGTGACTTAAGTGACCCCAATGAATGATTAAGTCATGATATTTGATCTCAAGGGAAAGTGAAGAGTCACTCAAGGGAGATCAAGGGTTAGAAGAGTTACATTTCGAAATTGCTTAAAGGCGGCTCATGAGGGAGAGAGAGGGCGCACACTTCGAGGAGAGCTTGAGAGGGAAGGTGAAGAGTCACTTTTCTCAAGAGTGAGATTAAGCTCATGAAGAAGTGAGAGTAACAACAAGATGAGGGCGCATTCTCCAAGGGAAAGAGGGAGGTCCTTGCAGCTAGAGGAGGGGCACGATTTCTAAGGAAGGAGAGGGTTTGTACAGCTAAAAGAGGACACAATTTCCAAGAGGAGAAGAGGGCACGCTTTTCCAGAAATTGCAGCATTAAATGTTGAGTTGATAACAGCTAGAAAATAGGTCGTACAACATTATTTTAGAGGTCGTACAACTGCATAGAGACACATAAATCGAGGCAAGAGGATGGCACGATTTTCTAAGTGTCTTGCTATACAAAATTAGTGCAAAACAATACTGCTTAAGTGCACAGAATTCGAGGTTGTACTTGTTGTTCAAGGGACTTACATTGCAGAAAATGAGGTATGTTTTGTGTTGTTTTTAACATGCAAATAGAGAAAGTCTTTTGGCACATATTTCTATAATTTATTGTTGTTGTTACTTGTTGTTGTAAACTCTGATATGAAACTTCTTTGAGCTCACTAAGAATTATCTCCTTAAAATGTCATTTTTCTTTTGTATTCTTCAAGGGGCATTGCCCATAATTTATGGTGCTAAATGTGTGATTTTGTCTGTTGTTATAAATTATTTCCACTGCTGATTTAGTTTTAGATCTATGTCATTAACTGTTTATTCCCATTAAGTACAGTTCAAAATTGGGTTTATTGCTTTACTGTTGAATCTTAATAGGAGGTTGAAATCTGAAATACAACAAAGTGTATTTCTGAGCTATATTTTCAACATGGTATCAGAGCTAGGGCTATGAAGTTCAGTGGGAAGCTTTGGCACTTGGGAAAACAAGTGATTTGTTGGGGCATTTGCTTGAAAGAAGGGGGAAAGAAGAGGTTCTTTGTCAAATGGACAAAGATGGCTTCCCGACTTAGATATGAAGATAGGTTGGAGGGGATCTCCAACTACCTGCAATGGAAGGTTAGAATCACAAGGGTTCTCTAGGAGATTTAGTTGTGGTCGTTTGCGAATACCATTGTGCTAGTACCTGCATCAGATCCCATGAAGTGAGGGAAGCCTAGACTCGAAGTTGGTGCAGAATCCCTCAAAGGCTTCACCAAGGAGTGGGAGGTTTTTGTGAAGTGCGTGGTTGGGAGAGAGAAGCTCCCTGACTGGAGCAGATTGTGGGATGACTTTACACAGGGGGAGATCCAAGAGGGGTCTCGAGAGAGGGCAGTGGATGGTGCAGATGACAAGAACATTACTCTTGTGGGAAAGAGTAATGAGAAGAAGAAGGACATGAGCAAGGTGAGATGCTTTGCATGTCACAAGACTGGCCACTATGCTAGTTAGTGTCCAAACAAGAAGGAGAAGAAGTCGAAACCATAGGTGTCAGCATCAAAAGAGATTGCAGAGTTTGTTGAGAGATATGAGAGGGAGTTTTATCTCATGATTGGTCCCTTGGGCAATGGTTGCCTAGTGTTCAAGGACATTGACGTGTGGTTCGTGGATAGTGGAGCTTCCCGACATATGACAACGATGAGGTTAGTGTTACTGAGTCTTTCAGAAACAAACTCAGACTGTTGTGTGGGTGTTGGTACCGACCCACAACTTGCAATGAAGGGGGTTGGAAGTGTTAGATTCTAGCTAGAGTCAGGAGGATTTATGGAGGTTATCGGAGTATTGCATGTTCCAAAGATGATGGTTAACTTACTCTTAGTGTCAGCTCTAGAGTTTGATGTATTTGGAGTGGCATTCTACTGCGGCCAGGTATTTCTATATCCAGAGGGAGATACTCCAAACACAACAGTGATGCTTGGTGTCGGGTATAAGAGGTTGTACAGGTTGTTGGGTCGACCTATGTTGGGTTCCAGTGGATTTCTGGATTTAGATTATGTGTTGGAGAGTGAGGAGGTTACACAATAGAGAGAGAGTTGATATCGGGGACTTAGTCCTCTTTCGGGACTACCAGAGGACTCAACATGCATGAGTCGACATAGATGGATGCTCAGGAGAGTGTGTAGTTTCCTAGGAGCATGTCTTTAGTTCGTGGAACAATAGATGTAGCAACAAAGGCTTCTAGTACAGTGGGAGTAGTGGCTTCCTCTTTAGAGGGAGCAGAGAATTCTAGTACAGAGGGAGTAGCTATGGTAGCTGATGAGTTGGAGAAGGATTTTGGTGGTGATACCAGAAGTACCTCTCTCGCTAAGAGGGAGTGTTAGAATTGGTAGCTCGGAGGTAGTTCTGCATAGGTGACGCCCAACATGCGGAAGTGACCGAGCACAATTCTCCCTAGTGACTTTATAATGTGTTTTTATAAAGTAACTTTATAAAGTGATTTTATAAAGTTGGGCCTTTTAATTTTTTAAATGTAAAAGTGACTTTATGATGTTATGGGTCACTTTAGTGACTTAAGTGACCTCAACGAATGATTAAGTCGTCACCATTGATCTAAAGGGAAAGTGAAAAGTCTCTCAAGGGAGATCAAGGGTTAGAATAATTACATTTTGAAATTGCTTAAAGGCATCTCATGAGGGAGAGAGAGGGCTCACACTTTGAGGAGAGCTTGAGAGGGAAGGTGAAGAGTCACTTTTCTCAAGAGTGAGATTGAGCTCATGGAGAAGTGAGAGTAACAATAAGAGGAGGGCGCATTCTCCAAGGGAAAGAGGGAGGTCTGTACAGCTAGAGGAGGGGCATGGTTTCCAAGGAAGGAGAGGGTTCGTACAGCTGAAGGAGGACACAATTTCCAAGAGGAGAAGAGGGCATGCTTTTCCAGAAATTGCAGCATTAAATGTTGAGTTGACAATAGCTAGAAAAGAGGTCGTACATCACTGTTTTAGAGGTCTTACAACTGCATAAAGACACAGAAATCGAGGCAAGAGGATGGCATGATTTTCTAAGTGTCTTGATGTACAAAATTAGTGCAGAACTATACTGCTTAAGTGCACAAAATTCGAGGTTTAATTTGTTGTTAGTACATTGCAAAAAATGAAGTCTGTTTTATGCTGTTTTTAGCATGCAAATCGAGGAAGTCTGTTGGCACATATTTCTAGAATTTATTGTTGTTGTTACTTGTTGTTGTAAAATCTGATACGAAACTTCTCTGAGCTCAATAAGAATTATCTCCTTAAACTGTGATTTTTCCTATGTATTCTTCAATGGACATTGCCCATAATTTATGGTGTCAAATGTGTGATTTTGTCTACTGTTAAATTATTTCCGCTGCTGATTTAGTTTCAGATCTATGTCATTCAATGTTTTTACTCATTAAGTACAGTTCAAAATTGGGTTTATTGCTTTACTGTTGAAGCTTAATAGGAGGTTGAAATCTGAAGTATGACATAGTGTATTTATGAGCTATATTTTCAACAATAAACATATATGTTTACCCAAACTTTTATTTTTTCAAATACATTAGATTATGTACTTGAGTCTAATGTTTGAAAATTAATAATTAAACTGTTTGAAGAAGCATAATTTTCAAGTCTTTAAAAAAAACACCCCATGGCTTGTATAATGTATGTAATATATTTATGATATAAAAGAGTGAGAAAGAGGTATAAGTTTTATGAATATTTCTTTGATGAGTTATCTTCTATTTACATTTTATATTAGGCGATTGGAGATGCCTAAAATACAACATACATTACATATCATATATAACAAGTGTAGCAAGGTTGTTTATACTGCCTCCTAGAATTTATAAATATTTTCTTGTAATAATTATATGTAATTCAAAGGAATATTAATCTATAACATAATTATGCAATATTAATAATTTCTATATTAGATGTAATATATATTAAATTTTTTTTTTTTTAATTTTGTTTTGATTATCATATAATATAACATTGAAGATTATCGTATAACAAAACACACCATAAAAAAAACTCCACATAATTTTAACTACTCTTCATAGTGCAACTATATTCTCAGGATAGTGAATAAGTATCCTTAAATAAATAAAACAATCAGCCATATCATGTTAAACATAAATTTATTGGATTATGTAGAAACGAAGTCCATCGACTCCTCATCAATGGAATGACCATTTGAAATTCAAAGATGGTTGTGGACACTGGAGATAGAACCATAATCGAACAAAGCTTTATAGATTTAATGATCACTTATTTAATCCTTTCAATTTCCATATGGTGAATTTCAAGAATTTTTGCCCAAATCCAAAGATAAAACAATGCAGTAATATTCGCTATGGATTTGTTGTAGATTAACCTAGCAAGAGCACGCTAGTGCATCTTATACTTGTATGTATAAATACTATGCTCTGACCGCCTTAAAATGTTCATGGGTTCGAATCATCAAACGTATGGATGTTGGAGACTATAGTGTAACATCTCAGGTTGCATGCATTAGTTAATGAATATATAAGATAGGAAAATTGAGATAACCTGAAGCTATATGCGGCCACTGCACCTGTTGTGAAGGACACACATATTAAAGCATGAAGCAGACATAAAAAAACTCATTGAATTTAATATACAGCCAGACGTACACATAAACAAACATATGGATTTAATTTATAGCCTCAAACCACGTGAAGGCTCTAATAAGAGTCGAAACATATCAACCAATGACATGTTAAAAAAATATAATATTTTAAATATTAAAAAGTAAAAATTCCAGTTTCCTTTGTTTTCCTGCAAATTTTTTGAAGTCAAACCAACTAATATAGGTCAGCGCATTGAACGAATGCTATATACGGCCCGAGGCAGTATAATAATTGCACTTGATTGATATGTTTAATCAATATGTATAAAAAAAATTGGTGTACACATTAATTAGGGTAGAAAATCTTGGTAAACATGGTGTACCAACATTTAAGGGTTGAGACTTGGTAATGACATAAAGGATGATATAAAATGGCAAGGGAAACACATGCACACTGAAAATGCTTGGGAAGAGAATGATCGAGTTAATAATAAGGAGTGCATGAAGGTTGATGAGGAAGGGCAAAGGTCTTGTATATTGGAAAAACTAGACCCCTCACAACTCAACAGGTTAACGAGGAGAACCATGTTGAGTAGGTGAGGGATGATTGAGTGGATGGGGCTAGGTTTTTATTGAGTGTTGTATTAGATGCCAATAATGCATTCCAAGTAGAACATTCAAAGGAGAACACGTGTCTTCTGAGACACATTACTATATGATCCCACTTGACAATCCACCATCATAATTAACAAGAATGGTGATTATAAATAGGAAAAGTAGAGCTAAGATCACTGGAGTAGAAAACGACCTTGTAGGAAATTTGACAACGGTCTATAAAAATATAGGATCGTTGGGAAGAGAGAGAAGTAGGTTTATTTTATAATATGGGAGCTACATAAAATTCTTTGGAAATAAGAAAAAAAAGGGAGGGAAAAATGATTAATAGAGCTTTATAAGAAGGGGGAAACTATAGCGAATCCAAGAAAATAAATTTGGTGGTGAAAGATGATAGTAGAGTTATACCTATATAGTATGCAATGGTCTATATCCATTGAAGATTTTGTAGGTAGAAAGAAATGTAGAGATAAAGGAGAGGATGACCAACAATAATTAAAGAAAGCCAATCCACTAGTAGTAGTAATAAAGTTATAGCAAATGAAGGAAGGGCAAGGGAACCACACAACCATCTCAAAAACCTAAGAAAGGTAGAAGAAAAATAAATGGCCACTCTTGCTATGCTCCCTAACTTTCAACTCATGAGGAAAGTATCTCATGAGGATAGTGTCCCTCCCATTATGAAACAAACTTGAATAATTCTAGAAGTGAAGGTGAAGGGAAATAATGTTGAGGTATAAGACAAGATGTCTTCATTCTCACCTTCTAACCCACAATACACTTGAGAGAGACATAGTGTGTTTACCATTGTAACTAAATGAGAGTGGGTTATAAAGGGTATTATCATTGAGTTGTGAAGGATAACCCGAACAACCAACTAAAACCATTGGGAAGATCAAAATGTCAATGGAAACTCTAGACCCAAAAATCTGGAAAGATAACAAAAAGTGGGTTTGGGTTGAGTACAATAAGCAAGATGAAGGTTGTTTCCATGAATTCTAACAACTCGAAGCCACCCTTTAATAAACATGACTCACTGTTCTTGTGGAAAATGCAAGCTCAACTCCATTGTGGTGCACAGGGTGAACGAATGCAGCCTACGATAGGTTGAAGCATTGATATAGACAAAAAAATATAATTATGTGAGTGATAAAAGCAAGCTAAACTATATCTGAGCATGAATTTAATCGAAAATTGATGAGAAAAAGAGAAGCAAACCTTATGGGAAACTTCTTAGTGAATCAGCTTTGTTGTGGAATAGGAGGAGAGGGATTCGGGTGGAGAATCTTCCTCACAAGTAACATGCGCACAATGAAGAAAATATACCAATACTGCAAACCCACAACTAAATCAGTAGATTGCTCAATTGGTATAAAATAAAATGAAGAACAATGCACAAGTTGAAAATCTTCATGAAGGGAAGAGATCAAATGTTTTTTATTAACATCAAATGGAAAAAGTGAATGCAAAATGGAAGATTTCACCTCAAGGGATTGATGGAGATGACCTCCAAGCTCTATTTTTTTTTATTTTTTTTTATTTTCGGGGGGGGGGTTCCTCTCTAAAACTCCCTCTCTCTCAATCCTGGAGTGGATTGGGCAACATTTCCCCTTGCAAAATGACCAATTGAGAGGAAATTTTGGCCACACAACCACTCATGAGCTCAATGAAAAAGGATTGAAGTAAGTGAGCTTCACAATCCCTAGTAAAAAACTTGCAACAAAACTTTACTCTCACTGAACTTGTGAAAGTGGTTAGAGGGAGGCTTCATTTATAGATTTCCTTAGAGAGGAAATGGAGGGAAATGGAGCTTAGTGTCAAATCTTGGCCCATGTGTGTGTATTTACTCTAACTATGTCCATGTACACCTTCATTGAGTGTATAAATTCAACTAGAATGGGCTTTGCTTGACCAACCTTACTCCTAAAGTAACTATAACATTCACTAAGCCACACAATTTATTACATTCATTGTGTAACATGAATTACATGGGTATTGAAGGATTTCTTACACAACTTCATAACACTTGAACTGATGAGTCGCGTAGTCCTCTATTATTGTCAAACTAAAGGTTGATGTTGCCCCCCTTCATTTTGATGGAAGACATGGTGGTGCCAACTTAACAACATTATAATCTAAGTTGCACCACCCATACTAAGGATCGTTGGCAAGAATAAATAGGATCAAAGGTCGCAAGATGTAGGGAGCAAGTTATCAAGTCGAGATTCTAGGTTTTGAACAAGAAAGCAATGGAACATTGTAGATCACTAGAGATGTATGAGCTAACCGACTAGTAGATAACATTGACTTCACTGGCAGTAAGCTAATGGCATGGGTGAAACTTCTAGCCCAAGGGTGCAACTATATATTGTAAAGGATTCAACCTATTTTGGCTTGGATAATGTTATATTGTTAAGAAATTGATAGGTTAATAATTGAAGCCTAGTTATGTTTGTATTGTTCTAATACTGGACTTGTAAGGATGTTTTGGATAACAATGAATATCAATGGAATGAGACCTCCCTTTCTTGTTTTCTTTATCTTTATGCTTTATGGCGATGATATGTTCTCCTATTACTTCCAATCAATTATGAGGAATTATGATGTGTATTTGTTAGAATAGAGGTTCTATTATATTATATAAGTAACATGCAATTATAAGTTAAAGGAGAAATATGAGTAGAATGATGAAAGACACTTGCATCTATCTTACTAGCTCATCCCACACCATACTCCATGTTTTTAGGAACATTCATCAAATGAGATCTTCCATGTTTTTAGGAACATGCATCAAATGAGATCTTCCATGTTTCAAGGATTGATATGTTGGTTCTAGACTACAACTCCTTTTGTTGGACACCCTTATGGACCCTATTTTGTGTTTTGAGCCAGCATATGGTTATGTTATTGGGACACTCTATCACGAGGAGTTTGGATCTTGAACAATATGATTTCCATGTTGATGCAAACCCACTTGGAATATTAGTGTGATTAACATATTGATTTGTTTGCAAAGAAAGAGGCTCCTGTGATTGGGTGGAGGATACAAAGATTTAAAGACAAACTATTATATGATCAAAGTTGTGAGATATTGTGGGTGGAATTCTCAAATGATGTTCTATGAATGTTTAAAGAGATTAGGGTAGCACCCACAACTAGTCTCGAAGTGGATGAGGGAATTAATTGGAATACCCAAAATTTGGTTGCCATGTAATGCCTTGATCACGAGGTCATAATAGTGGTTGACTTGTTGTCCAATAGTGCATTAGAGGGATACATCATTGAGTTTTCTACCAAGTTGAACTAGTCATCTTCATGAGTTGAAGAATACTTTATTAGGGGACCTTCATGAAGGCTCGTGAGAGAATTCCCAACTTGGTTGAAAATGTTATTAGTAAAGGGAGCATTTATGCCCTTTATCCCACCAACCTTGGCAAAGTGGAAACCTACATTAGGAGTGGTATAACATGGCGTTGGCAATGATGAGAGCTTGATGGTGGGAGAATACCATGGTGGAAGTAAAGAATCGAGAGAGATCACAGTAAGCCTTAAACCACAAAGCCATACCTAATCAATGGTGGTTGGACTTGATGCTAGAAACTCTTGAGAGGACTGAGGTTTTGAAAAAACAGATTAGTGAGAAGGGGAGTAGTGTGTCACATTTAAAGGATTTGGAGAAGTTGTAGAAGCATGGGGAGAGTTCATATAGTGGTTGAGAGAATCTAGATTGACAAGGGAAGGAATCCTAAAGAGAGGGGATGAGGAAGGAAATACATTTAGAGGGCGTGATGAGAAAAAAGGGATGAAAGGGGTCTAATGAGTAGATGCATGTGTACATACAAGCAACAAGGACATGCATAAGAGGCATGGAACAAGCTAGCAAGTGAAGAATGACATTAGTATGTATAAAAGGGTGAGGTATGTTTCTTAACCCCTGGATATAAAGAAAGGAAATTATGTAATAATGGTTACAAGGCATGTTTGCAAAGAAGAAAGTGATGGAGGTTGGTATGGTAGAGAAAATATGCCAAGGAAAAAGAGAACAAGGATCTCATGAGGTGATATGTGGCTCATGGGATGGGTGAATCATCACTATGGACAAGTGTATGAATGCTTGGAGGAGTTGCAAGCTCTGAACTGCCAAATTATGCCTAAGGAATTCAAAGCAAGGAATCCACCTGTGATATCAGAGTGCATAGTAGAAGCACGGTGCAAAGTGTAAAGAATTCGGTGGAAGAAATAATGAACTTTCATTCACTTTAAAGGTTCCAATGGAGGAATAAAGCATTCCTTTGTGTGTAGATTGGTCTTGATGGAAAAAATTTGAGTTCACAAAGAATTAGTCAATGAAGTGAAGAAGAATTTCAAAATTGAATAAATCCCATGGACAACTAGAGATAAGAGAACACGATGTCATAATATGGATGCCTAAGCTAGTTGGAAGATATTGCAACACTCTAAAGAAACGATTCCAACACCAAATGAGCATGATTGATGATAAAAGAAGGTAGGGAATGTTGAGTGCATTCCAAGTGTATAAATGGATATTAAATCAAACAAGAACATAAGAATTGTAATTATTTCCAAGATGGAAATATTAAGAAGGCCTATGGGAAGGAAATTATATATACGCTTGACATTGTTTGCAAAAAAGAATGTAATTTGAAAGGAGACCATATGAACATGGAAGGGAATTAATTGTAATGGTATGAAATTCTAGACGGTCTAGTTGAAGTTACAATTGGGTGCAAAATAGAGTAGACTCTGGAGGAGTCTATATGAAGCTGAAAAAGGACATAAATGCAACATTATAGTGTGTTGGAATATTGACTAATGAAATCAAGGCCGAGGACAAACCGTCCAAAAAAGAAAAGAGTGGTAAATACGATTGCAATGTCAATTTTAAGCTAGAGTAAATACAGGTTACAACACCATAAGTGCTGGAAAGTTCAGGCAAATTAAAGTTGGGCAAGATTGACCTAGAAAAGGAAGTAGATAATGAAGAAGGAATACCGACATGAAATATGGGATGGAAATGTAAAGTGGCCAAGTTGTACTTGGCTAGGAAGTGCTAAGAAAAGGGAGCAACGATGCACAAGATGATTAGAGTGAGAGCACAAAATGTTACAAGAAGCCAATGGGATTTGAGAGCACCCAAAGATAGCAAAAGAAGATGGAAAATGCTACAGGATGTCGATAGAATTACTATAGCAAAAAATGATGAGCATGGTTAGCAAGGCAACCATGATAACGAGGGAGAACTCCTTGAATATTCTCTTATTGCATTAATATATTTCTTAGAATTGAGAGAGTTGTTACATGTTGATAGTTTAAAGCATAGGAATGTTGGAAATGCTAGAATGCATATGCACTAGTAGGTATGCTAGGAGTTAATGCTTGGTGTATATAGATATATTTTTAGTACATATAGAAATGCTCGGGCATATAAATAACATGATTATAGATTGAGAGTAGTATATTGATATATATGCAATAAAGATGTTATGGTGGTTAAATGTGGGTAATGATGGTTATGTAACTATGAAAAAGGTTAATAACATGGTTGAAGATGTTGTTATGCATGATAGTCAGSCTTATGAATAAAATAYGAGGAAAACAAAATGTTGAGCAAGAGGTTGATGAAGGGAGTATGTGAGCCACTATCGAACACCAATTGACAAGGCAACATCAAATAAGTCGATGGCAGACATGCATGTATGGATTTAGCGCAACTAAGTTGCATAGATGTTGAAGGGAATTTGATAAAATTCATGAGAGCAGAGGCACACAGGAATAACACACAAACAATAGATTATATTACTACATTGTTACACACATACATAGCTACATATATAACTGGATTCAGATCCAACCGATTCCATACTTGGAGGGAGTGGTTGAGAGAATATCTCAACAACTCCAACAAACCAAAACCAACTCCAAATTAATCATTAATTCTAACACCCTCCCTTATTGATTACATTACAAATAAACCACGTATTACAATTCTCAAATTACAACATATATCTCTGTCTGATCTGGTCTTCATCAGCACTCTCACCCACTCTGAAATCTCCCGGTTTACGCTCTTTCTTCTCCACAACTTCGAGCTTCCCTCTCGACTCATTTAAGATAAAAACGCTTCTGACCATCTTTGATGAATTTGTAGGATCAAAGATTCTTGACACCCCTGAAGAAGAGTCTAGATACTAAACCATCTTATTGAAATACTTCCATCTGTGAAATAACCCCGAAGAATAAATTTCAACAGTTTTATAGAAAAGTACTCTAGTTACGGAATGTATTCAGCAATCAATCCTGCAAAATGACCTTTGTGAATTTCAAGACTGAAGATCTGGCCATAAAGCCCCGTAAAGATTCTTCTATGATCTGGCCTTCTTTGTAATCATATAAAAACAGACTTTAAGCAACACACACACACACACACACACACACACACACACACACACACACATATATATATAAAAGTATAAGTAGATCATCTAAGGTGGCTTCGAGTCACTCCCAATCTGGTGTTCTGTCCATGCAAACGTTTTGTAGCAGACTTCAAATGACGGATCTATGTGGCAGCAATTCATTGGTTGTAAATCTGAATCGTGGATGACAATGTCCTCGGCTATTCCTCCAGAACTGTGGTCTTTTCAGCAGCATCCTTCCGTTGGCAGCCACAACAACATCAATCAGATGTAGCACTTGAATTCCACCCAACATTTCTTTCAGATGTTTAAAGCACGGGTTATATGCAGTGATTCTTCACAACCCAGCAGCTATGAATCTTCAATTACAGGCAGCGATTCATAGTTATCTCACACCCCCCTTCTCTCTGATGCACAATTGATTACTTTTGAACAAATGGTAGGCAGATGGCACGGTGGATGAATTGGAAATTACTTTTACACAAATGGCAGGCAGATGGCACGGTGGATGAATTGGAACGCAGGTAGATGGCTCCTTTCAACGTAGACAGGTGTAGAACCGGTGGCAAATGAGCAGCGATTACTCAAACAAAACACAAAGAAATTCACACAGTCGGCTTTCTTTAAATCTGTTTCACCAGCGATGACTCCTTCACATTCCGCCTCCGCTTGATTTTCTTCGAATCTGGAAGAGCTCTCACATTCTCCTGGCCTTCCCGTGAGGGAATCAAGCCAGACCAGGCTCTGATACCATGATAAAATTCATGAGAGTAGAGGCACACAGGAATAACACACAATAATTGATTATATTACTTTGAATCTCAATTACAACACATATATATATAGTTGGATTCAAATCCAACCGATTCCATACTTGGAGGGAGTGGTTGAGAGAAAATCTCAACAACTCCAACAAACTAAAACCAACTCCAAATTAATCATTAATTCTAACAGAATTTAGGTAAGAATTCCCCCAGTCAGGATTAGTGTTACTAGAGTTGGATTTAAATTGAATGATCTAATCGAGTTTAGCGTCGTACCAGTCCGGTTCAACATTTAGAACGATTAAGAATGGTTTCATAGCGAACTAGCCGGTTTCATACTGCACCAACGGGTTACATAAGAAACCAACCTTAAAGCACTTAACCGGCCGATTCCATACAACGTGACTAGGGACCACCAAATATTAATTTAAAAAACAAAATTACTTAAATACATAACCCTAGGGCCCTACAAAACTTGACCCTAGTAATTAGTGGTAATATTAAATTCTTAAAGTTAAAGTTGTCATTCTCCTTTATCCTTCCTTTTTATCCTTTTACTTAGATTTTTAACATTACCATTAATTGTTTTAGGATGTTTGAGAGTGGTTCCAACCTCATTAGACTTCATATGGAGAAAGTAGAATTTTAGATCCCATTCAAAATTCAATAGACTTAATAGTTTTTAGGATTTTAGGATTGGTAGGATTACAATGTTTCCACTAGATTCTATGATGTGTGAGGGTATGGAACTAGCATTTAATCAAGAGCACCAAGCCATGTATGTACCTTCATGTTGGTTGCATTGATTGTTGAACTCCTTTGTCGTGACCCTAGTGAAAATGTACCCTTCACTTAAGCAAAATAATTGATTAGGCATATTAAGTTTTTTCTATCTTATTTTAATGTTTAGAGGGTGATACTAATGATGATTATGAAATGATTTTGATGATATGTAGTTATTTGTTGTAGCATGATACTTTTGGACTCGAGAGGACATTTAGAGCCTCTGTGTTGACATATTTTTGTTTAGAGATGGATTGCAACCGATGCTATTTTGATTATATGCACCCTTACTTGCTATATAAATGAGAAACTTTGCATATTTGTGTATAATGGTTTGGATTCATATGGATGCACATGAATATATATGTTTTATTGAATTTGAATATTTTATGTATTTTTTGGTTGACCATTTTTTTTTCCAATTCCGATTCGATTAAGATTTTTGGGGCCTACCGGTTCAATGACTGATCCAGTTCTAATAACATTGGTCAAGATTTGATATCTGAATTGATACGTTTATTTGATTTGAATGCATTTACGTGAATGATATCCCACATGGTGTGGTAAAGGTAGAAATCCTTGGATATATAAGGTTGTTTAATCTTGGAATGCATTCATATGATATAAATGGCATGTTATGTTGTGTTGATTATGAGTTAATAACCAAAGAAGGTTAGGAGATGTAATCCTACTATAGAAATGATTTCCATGAGAGTTAGCCATGTATGAGGCCATAATTTGGTTGGGCTTGGAAAGGATATAGTTTTACATAAGTGTCCAATGGTCTCCTTACTTGTATTAGTGTCTTGGACTACGACCTTCTTTCCAACACTCGTAACACTTGTAGAGGGGAAGGGTTTCCCAAGGACTACAAAGTAGAGAAGGGAAATACCTTCTAGTATGCCAAAGGGACTGTTTAGTTTGAGAAAGGGTATATACCTAATGTTGTGTTGGGAAAAAGAGGAAGGTGTCTATGTGGTTGGATGATGTGTTGATGTGTTTGTCTAGAAGTTCCAACTCATCATGGCGGAATACATGATACAGGAATGTGGTATTCTTGAATCAATGCAAGGATGCATGGAGTAGATGTGCATGGGTAAGCCATAAAAGTGTGCAAGTTGTGGATATGCACAAATACATTTTGGCATATATTTTTGAATGCATTGTTTCAATGCATGCTTGTGTTATGTTTCGTTGAAATTAATACGTGAATCACTGAAATGATGGAATTACCACTAACTTGTGAATTTGAGATCATTCCAAGAGTTGTTGTGGATGCAGTGAAAGAATTGAATGTTAGAATAGTCATACTCAAATAGATTGTATGAAATCTCTGTCAGGAGAACAAAGTTATGTGAATCAATGATGGCTGAAAGAAGGAGAGCCTAGAAAGAATGCCACAATGATGACATTGGGACCTTATGGTTACCACAAGTTATTGATTAGATATTTCTAGTGGATGAGTGGAGGTAAGTCAGTGTTCTTCTTGCATGTAAAAACCTTGGCAAGATGGATCACCCAAGGGACTATTTAGCAAAGAAGGGGATGCCTGAACTTAGAAGGGTGAGTACACCAAGGAAGAAGCAACTCAAATGAGTTTGTTGCAAAATATTCATGTGGCATGATGGTTGAAATCAAGAAGGGTGTGTCAAAAAGAACAATGAGCTAAATCATTTCCCGTGGAAGCTTTGTGAAGTAGAGAAATAGTTATACAGATAAGTATTGAATCAAGATTGCATACTTATTTTGAATATATGCTTATGTTGTGGAGTTGAGAAATCTTGTGAATGAGATAATTGGTGCATAAAAATTACTATAACGAGCCTGCATTTTGATGGTTGTTACAAAAACAACTGAAGAATGAAGACATGAATTGAGTACCTCGAAAGAAGAACATCAAGGATGGTGTTATTTCAAGGAATGAGATAATGTAATGCCCCTATGTGTAACCTACCCGCCCCTTAGGTTTTCTTAAAGGGGTGGGGTATCAAAAATTTTCTTTTCCTTATCCGTCTCGAAGCCTCTTTTTGAGGGCAACAACATCTTCTTCTTGTCAAGAGCTTTCCAATGACTATAACCACCCTTAAATACGAGCTTTGGATCTAAAGATATGGCCTCCTAAAGTTTCATGCCTTATTTCCAAAGCCTTCTCATGCCCACATGGCATCCATCTGGCATCCATATGGCACCCACGTGGCATCGACATGGTCCAACTAGCGCATGTGTGGTTGTTGACATGGCTAATGACATGACACCCACGTGGTAATTTACCCACCGAGGCCTTCGCCCTATAGACCCTTGGCTTCTCTGCACTCAACACCACCTGCCTTACATATTGTCGATGCTCGACATGCTAATATTGATCTACCGGCTATTGGCCTATTTCGACACCACCACATCACAAAATTCCCGATAAATGATATGCCGATAGTCCAACTGGCTCCTTGGAAACATGGCTCAATTTGTACCTACCACCTAGCTTGACACGTGGCACATGCGGATCGACACCCTGCATGCATTGGGATTTTAGTTATTTAATCCATATTATTAATGATTAATCCTCAGTAATTTTAATAGCCGATGTATTCAAATTTTGGCTCCATTCATTTTACCATCCCGGTAAATGCCGAGGTTTACTTTCCCTTTTTCTCCCGGGGTCCCATCATCTCGATAGGTTTAATATTTATAATCCTATTCAACCATTACCAAACATGCCCTTTTTACCATGTCCATAGCTCCGATATTTCGGTGGGAATATTAGCAAAAATATTATATATTATAATGCATCGAGATTTTATTAAACTAAGTCTAAAATATAATTGCATCGCCCTCAGACATATAATTTTCCATGTGCACCATGCTTTATAATTTCTCGGTGCACTATATTCCAGGGAATTTAACAATATTATATTATATCGCCCCCTCAGGTCTATCACTCACCATATGCACCTTATGTTCTCAATCTCCCGGTGCTCGATAGCCTGGTGGGGTTTAATATTATTATTTTATTATATATTGGCACCAAACTCGAGGTATATAACTTAGCACTTGTATCGACTTTTATTATCATTGTCTCATATCGACCTTCGGGCATACCACCTTCACGTGCACCCTCAAGTCTCAATATTCTGATGCCTGATAGCTCAGTGGGTTTACTAATATCGTAATATATCAGTTCCCGAGTGTATCATTATCAGGTGCACCTTCAAAGCTCAATCCTTCGGTGCCCGATAACCTAGTTTGGGGTTAATATTATTAAAACGTTGGGAGAAATGAAAATAATTCCCAGGCGTTGAAAATATTAGCAAATAAATGTTCTCACATAATTTTTTTCCAAGGTTATAGAATTAGCCTATGTACAGACCGGATCCATGTGACTGGTCAATTTAACAAAATTAATATTTTTCCCAAAAGAAGAAATTCCGAGCTTCTCGTGCACAAGAATGAATTCTATGGTTTACAATGCAAGACTTCATCCTCTTAATATTCATACTTAATAAAAAAATAATTGGTAATTTTGAATAATTACAAGGACTTACCAGCCTCCTTTCTCCATGCAAATTCAGGATAATCTTAATAAAATATATAAACTCGTATATTTATTTATTTAAGCTTCTTTCCGGAAAATTAAATATCTTGGGATTAAACCTTCCCATAGTAAAAGTTATGTTTTACTAGGACTTACTGGCCACCTAAAAGCATGCAAATCTTACTACATTTTAGGAAAAAGCCATTTTTTGAGATCTATACCTTGGGACATTATTTTACTAAGCAAATCCAAGTAAGAATTATATTCTTACCATGTCTTAATAAGACATAAATTAAATACAAAACACATAATTCTGTTTTTTTTATTATTTATTTCACACAATCCTCATGTTAAATACTTTATCCTTTCAACTATATAGCCTATGCTTGTGAGACCAGAATTATGGTCCATCTTTCATTCTGGGACTACTCCTTGTCAAGCTTATCATGTTAGCTGGAAGTTAAGGGCTTTAACCCATGCTTCCACAAATTATTTAGAAATCAACTAAGCCTTCCAAGAAGGTCTCAAGGCTTGACCATTAACCAGGGATAGGTCATCTCCCATGACTGGTCTACAACTTCAATATTATAGGAAGCAACACTCATTTAACATAAATTATGCATTCTCACCTTCAAATGCTTTGTGAACACTTTAACAACTTAGTCTTTACTACTAACACGTGAGATTTATTCATGCAAATGGGTTACAAATGCCCAACCAACACTCTGTTCATACTCAGAGCCATAAATAATCACTTACAACAACCATTAAAAACAAAGATTGTCAGAGGAAAACAACATAATATATTTTCCATGACTCTCTTCAGATTTTGTAATCAACCATGCACATGGAGCATCGATTTCACTACTAGAACATAATATCAAATTCTTCAAATAACCAAAACATAAATTCCATCGTATCAAGGAACTTATCATGGCAATACAAAACATCGAAACACTTCTCTGAGAGTTTAAGATAAATTGACAACTGTTGATGGGTGAACCTCTTTCCACCCAACCATAGGCACAACTATCTTTTATTTATCCTTGTAGCTGGTCACCCCCAAGCAAAAAGATGATGCCATGAGGGAAAACTATCACTCAACAACATAGGTAAACATATGAAGGATACTCTCCTTCATCAATATAAATTGGAAATATGTATCTCTAATTCCATCAAGCAAGGGGGCATGCTCTTATCTCAGGGAGTCACAAAAGTTAGCTTGCACAACTAACACCCAAAAATTGGCAGCCCCATTTATCAACTCAATTTAGAGATTCTTACTTGTTATTTCTCACTAAAAAACCAAAGAACTTGACTTCCCCCTATTTTCCATGAACTAAAGACATTTTATGAACGTTCTTCCCCCGATTTTGTAGGTCTGATACCACTCTCTATCATCCCTAATTTCATGGGTCAATTTTCGCCCAAATTCGACGTAAGTTTAGAAGTCTCCAGATGGATACTTTTCAGCCCATGCTTATAAGGCCATGAAATTATGGTACAACCCCCCATTCTTTCTCATAATTTTGGGAAGTTGATAGTTCAACTACCAACTTCCTTCATCAACTAAAATTCTAGAAAAATGGGTAATCTGGTTTTTTTTATTGAATATTAAATTGGAAAGGAAATTTCCTCACAATTTCCCTCTCATGGCATCATTTCTATGAAAGTGATCCACCCATCAACAATTTCTTTTTCATTATCATCAAAAAACATTTTGTCATTTTGATTGTTCATCATGGTCCATACATTAAACATACTAGACATGACTCATGGCGAAATTTAGACATATATTTATATAATGGGGAAAACGAGGTGTCACATTCCCTCCCCCTTAAAGGAACATTGTCCTCGATGTTCTACCTACCAACGTAACGACTATGTACAACAATGAACAAAAATGGGTATGCCTTTCTCATGGCATCCTCTAACTTCCAAGTGGCTTCGTCTCAAACACTGCATATATTTGTGGGACACTCTTAGCCACATCATTGAATGATATTATAGTCCTTTCTTGTCCCTTTTCCTCACAGTCTAGTCCATTTACAGAACCCCGACATTCCAACACATGCCTACAACAAATATCAAAGAACATGCATGTTAACATCATTTCAATGCATAAATATCTATTGATGTTCATAATTTAGGGGGAAATATACATTTTAGCACAATACTTTTTTGTGCAATTCATGGATCTGTATTCATATGGCTATCACATTTACTTGCCTCACTGTTTTCCTTGACATACCCATTGTGCCCATGATCCCAATCAT
Source organism: Picea engelmannii (assembly GCA_009831015.1). Lineage (NCBI taxonomy): Eukaryota > Viridiplantae > Streptophyta > Pinopsida > Pinales > Pinaceae > Picea > Picea engelmannii. The sequence goes on from ML804716.1 coordinate 88,355, forward strand.
AAAATAACGAGAGTTACTGAAGTCTCCTCTTCCTCGCGATCACTCACATTCTAGGCTCATGCATCCCCTTCTCTACTATATAGTCCCTCAGGTGATCCATCTTGCCTGCCAAGGATTTCTCACACATAAATAGTTTCAAAGACTTCACAAAGTCTTACAACTGAGGTGTCCCTCAAGCTCTCTTTGTTGAGGCATCCCTCAGGCCTGTTTTAACACAACACAACCACATCCATGGTGATCATGGCATATCCCAGGGTCTTCATGTCACAACAGTGGCCTTCTCAATGCTTTTCAGCTTGACAACCATCATGTGTCCCTCTATGACAGATCTGTAATCTCACATGCATACAATAATTCATGAGATAATATCATCAATTTAATCAAAATTTCTTTCAAATATTCCACCCATAGATTTCCATTTCAGTTATCCATTTTCAGATCTGTTTCATATATGAACCAAATTCACAAGTATGATACTTCCTTTTCATAGCAGTTTGGCTCTTTTACGTTCAACAAACATTTGTCTTCCTTATGAACTTATATTGCTACCATATCCAAGACCATCCTCCTTACAATTTCAATCTTCACATGGCCAAACAAATTGTTAGTTCTCATGCACATTACATTTTTATAGCACACTTGTAGTGGCTCACACCAATTTTAAAATTGTGCATACTAACAATTAAATCACCTATACAAATCTATTTAATGCTATAAAGTAGATGTAACGCCTTGGTTTTAACCCCTATGAACTAGAATGTATTATGTAAATGTGACTTAGGTTGGTGAGTTGGTAGAGTTGGAAAGGGGCCATAGTGCCATATATATATATAATACATCGTTGGATGCGAGACAGACAAGGACAATAGATACAAGGCTATGATTCCACAAGAGAGGGGGCTAAAGGGGCTAAGCCATTTTATTATATTTTATTTACCCATCTTGGTTTTAATTGAGAAAAGTGGTTAAGTGAACTTCTTGGGGAAAGGCCATGTGGTTCTTGATTTCCAAGTAAATATATAAATCTCTCTTTGGGCTATTTGGGGGCTCACTCTTACACTCTTTCATGGTGGGTTCATCATGCATTCACTCTTTCTCATTCGCGTGCCCTTGGTCTGGACATGGAAACAAATTGCTGGAGGTAGAGAGCCATTGCTAGATGGTTGTGATGAATTATTGATCATTCTAGGAGGGAATGGATACTTGTGCGCATGAGATTAATGGTAGTTCTGAAATAACTGTCCACAACTCAAAATCCTTGGAGTTTCAAGCATGGGGATTTCCTCATCAGTAGTATTGGAGCGCTGGAGAGAAATGGAACAGTCTAAGGGACTACATGGTAGAGAAAGGGGTTCATTTCTTTGGGTTGTGCAGGCTGGAGGGAAAGAGAGCTGGAAATTGGATTGTTGTGTGGTTGGGAAAACATGAGAGCTTCTTATCTAATTAGTGTGTTTTTAGATTTGGCCTAGGACCCGTCCTTGTGGATTCATAGCCCTGGATCAAGGGTGACACTATTGTTGAGAGTGAATGAATAGCAATGTCTATGGTTGGGAGGAACATCCTTGATCTACATCCAATTGGTGACTGTTTACTTGAAAAGATAAGTGCTCCCCGTGTTTCTATGCTTGTATATTTATTTCTGTTGTGTTATAATTATTATCTCTGATATTCGTTTGTATAATATGCATGCTTGTTGGTTATTGTTGTGCATGGCATATTGTTCATGTCTTTTATGATGTAACAAGAATCTTAATTATTGCACGTGAGTCTTTCATGCTTCTTTACTAATTAATTATTATCAGAATTCAAAATTGGTTCAAGAAGTGCAATTTGATGTAGCGGGGCTAGCTTATTGGTGGCTGGGTATGTTACAAATTGGTATCAGAGCTTATGGTTCAAACACCAGACTGATATGGGCTGAAACGAGTGCGAATTTGGGAAATTCATTGTTGCAGACTTTGGTCTGGGTGGATTTGGGGAAAAACGATGGAAATTAGAGAGAAAATCCCCAAATTCGTGAATAGATCCGAGTTTAAATGATTCAAGACTGTCTATGAAGTTTAATGGAGTCAATATGTAAAGTTGCAGAGTTAGATTCGACCTGCAAGGATGAAAAGTTGAGTTTTAATGACCATTGTAGCATTGGGCAGAGTGTGATGAATCAATGGCCAATATCTTGTTTGATCTCTAGATCAAAGACCCAGATTCGTCCTTGAAAATTAAAAAAAAAGTAATGTTTTCAAATTTTGGCAAAGTTGCAAGATTCAATTTCAATGGTTGGAAAAAAGAGACAGATTGACGGTCTGGATTCATTTCATCCTTTGGGAGGTTGGAGTCGATCGACAGTCAATATCATCTTGGCTAAGAGATTGATGGTCTAGATTCGTCGAGAATTGGTCGAAATTTTTTCTACGTGTTGGAGTTGACCTAGAGAATTCGCCGACGACCGATGGTAGGGTCAACCAGATTGGCGAAGTGTTTTAATCACCAACGAAATTCTTCAAAGACGAATGGTCAGGTCGATTGATTTGGCGGAGTTCTTTGTTCACCAACATAAATGGCCAATGGGCCGATAGTCATGTTGGCGAGATTCGACAAAGTATTTCAAGGGAAATGGTCGATGGCCTGGTTGACCAGATTCGACGAAGTATTTTTAGTCATCCAAGGGAAATGACCGATGGTTAGGTCGACTAATTTAAAAAAGTGTTCCAATCAACTGAGGGAAAGCGTTGATGGTCGGGTTTCATCCAGGTTGGCGAAGTGTCGGTTCATCCAAGAGAAATGGTCAATGGCTAATGAAGGAAAGAGGGTGATGATGTGTCATGCCATGTCAATAGTTTCCACATCAACAAGAAAGGGACGAGGACGAATGGTCGGGTTGGACGAATTGTAGAAGTATTTTTCTTCAGTCAACATGAACGGTCGATGGCCAATGAGACGATGGTTGAGTCGTCCGAATTGAGAGAGCATCTCATCTGCCAATGAAAATCGTCGTTGGTAGATAATCGATGGTCGGGTCGGTCAATTCAAATATGTGTTGTATTTGGTTGCCGAGGAAAGGGGCCGATGGCCAACAGTTGGGTCGAAAATTGAGGCAATTAGAGCATATCAATGATCCAGATCTCTTTTGATTTGAGATCGACAATGCAGATTGCTCTGTAGGCAAAATTGTCCTTCAGTTAAAAAATACAAAAAGTAAGTCTTGAGACATTTTCTTATTTTGGCCATAACTAGAGCATATTAAGTCAGATTGAGATGAAATTTATGGGTTTTTTCTACAAAGATGAGATCTATAAAAGTGCCTGAGAAGGGCATTACCCATTTCTGCTTGGATTTGCCAGAAATTGCAAAATAGTGTTTTTTAAAGATCTGGGTCCAAATCATTAACAAAGATCCAGATTAAGCCGAAATTCTTGGAGAGAGTTCATAAACCAGATAGAGAAATAAAAAATGAAGGAACTGAATAAATTCTATGGGTATTGGAATGAGGATGCTAAAACAGACCAAAATCCACTATTCCAGACCACTTTTTTGGGATTTTTGATATTTTTAGAGGAGGAAAAGTGACCCTAGATCACAAAACTGGATAATTTTATTTACTCGATTTTTTTTATATAATATTCAATACAAACAACTCTAGATTAGATAATTTTTTCCAAAAGTGTACAGATCAAGAGATAACCAGTTTTGCTAAAAATTCAAGTCTAGAAAAAGGGGTGAAAAAAGACAAAGTTGTCATTTCCATATTGTTGCAGTAATTTACTGGTGCGTAAGATTGAAGATATGATAGTTGTTATGAATTCCTTGTCATTATTTTTTATCTATGTCTAATATAAAAAATTCTCTATTTCCTTACATATTTTCTTTGCAGTTGACAGACGTTGGCCTTTCAATAAAATTGCACAAGTGGAGAAAATGCATAAATGGGGTGAAAATGACTTTTTCAGGAAGCTAAAACTTTTAGTTTAGAGATCAGAATGAGGCATGAGTATAGTCATTGAAAATCCGATTCATAGGAGAATAACTTGGAATTAGTTTAATTGAGAAAAATATTATATAATTCTTCATGAGTTGAGCAGAAAAAGGACATGTAGCATTAATTGACAAAATTTCTACAATATGCATAATTCTAACAAAATGGTTGCTTGCACATTTTGCAAAATTAGAGGTATAATAAGATAAATTCAAGCCTAGGATTGGATATCAGAGTCCTGGCAGCATGACAAAGCTTGTAGAAGTTGGTTGAGGAAATAAAGAGTTGCATGGCAAGTAATGAAAAGTGGATAAAGGACTCAAGAAGAGTGGAACAAAAAAAAATATTAGCCAAGTACTACAAAATCTAAATGAATTGCAGGTACAACAACAAGGATTATCACATAAGACATGAAGCGAGTGGGTGAAAAATGTCATTAATGGGCATAGAAAGGAAAAGTAAGACTCCATAGCCTTGAGGGTAGAGATGTGTAGATAGTTGCAAGCTTGATGTGAAAGAGGACAAGGAGATTAAGAGGTGAGGTGTGAATCATCTCTATGTGTCAATTACAGGAGTTCCTGAGAAGGATTTTCTATATATGACTTAGCTACTTGTCTAAAATTAGTTAGAGCAAGAAATCCACTTCTGATATCAGAGTTCACAATGGAGGTAAGATGCGAATGTAGAGAAATCATGGATAAAATAATGAAGTTTCTTTCACTAGAAAAGTGCCACTGAATGAAAATAGACTTCAACTGGGAATGATCTTGAGTGAGAAAAGTATGGATTCATAGGGAATTGTTAAATGAAGTAATCCAATGGACAAYTAGAGGCAATAATAGGGATGTGGAATGAGTATTGTTAAGTTGATTYAGGGATGTTGTGGTAGTAGAGTAATGRAATGTTGTGACCTACCTCATTCCAAGGTACTAGAAYGTTTCATAAGGGTAAAGTTTGGAYATGAYTRCCTAACAGAGGTTGTTGCAAATATAACACATTGGTTGGATTGCAGAATGGCCAAGTGAAACTTGGCTAGAAAKTGTTCAGACCAGGGAACGATAGTGCATATGAGCAGAATGGGAGCACATAAGGCAACAAGGATCTAAATAAATTCAAGGACAATCAACTACAACATAAATAAATAAATAAATAAATAAGTGAATTGAAACATAAATKCAYTAGAGTACATGATGCATACAATGAAGTTAAATGCATTAGTAGGCATGATGAYAGTGAATTCTTGGTGCATATGGATGTGCATTTGTGCATATGTACATGCTTGRATATGCATATGACATGCTTGTGGACTTATAATAATCTATTGTTATATACATGCAATAATGATGTTATGGAAATTGAGTATGATTAATGATGCATTATGTATTCAAGAAAAATGATATAGCATGGTTAAATATGTGCATGTTGCTATTGCTTATGAATTCCATCTATGTGAAGACCCATGGGGGTTGTAGGAATGGTGATCAAAAGGACAGAGGAGGAAGTTTGCGAGCATCTACAAATACCAGTTGATCAGGTAGCATCAAGTAGGTTGATAACAACTATGCAGGTATGCATTTGACTGCTTCTTGTGCATAAATGTTTAAGGAAATTGAGGTAAGAATTCCCTCAATTAATTTTTCGAGATTTAAATTGATATGTAATGGTCGAAGGCCTAGAGTATGTAAATGTTGTTGATACAAGAATGCATTTAAATTAAGTTTAGTTTCATATTATGCTATGATTGGTTATGAGATCATAACCAAGTCAAATTATGAGACATATTCCTACTATAACAATGAATACCCATAGGGATAGTCATGTGTGAGACCACGAGATGGTTGGATATGGAAGGGATATAGTGTTATGTGAGTGATCAATGTTTCCCTTGTATAGCTTATGCTTGGACTACAACCTATTTGCTAACACTCAAGAGCACTTAGGAATTATATTTCCTCGTGTTGTGTATGGGTTGAAGAGGAGGGTATCCAAATAGTTGGATGGTATGGGGAAGAGTTCAAATGATCTGTTGAGGTGTTGGACAGACCTTCCAACTCACCTTGGTGGAGTGCACAACATAGTTATGTGGTATTATGTAGTCAATGCAGGGATGCATTGTGTAGATGTGACCATGGGTATTGGCACATCGATGGTTATTCAATTAGTAATTATTTGTTGCATTATGAAAAACACATGGTGCTGAAAATGCATAATGAATGATAGCTGCAATATATTAATATGAATACTAATTGAAGGTGATTGAATTGTTAGTTTGTTACAATTATGAGATCACTTTTTGAGCCGCTGAAAATGTTACAAGAAAGAAAAGATTGGCTGATAATACGTGTGTAGAGAATGATGGGTTAATTCCAGTTAATAGTTGGATTAATGGAAGCGATTGAATTGTTGATGTAATCAATTCTCAGATCAATTTGTGAAACTTTGTAATTGCTTCCATGAAAATGTATATTTGTTATGATATCCTAACAATTTTTTTGACTTAATGTAAATTGAGAAAGTTGCAGGTAGAGTGGTATTGGATATGGCAATAATGTAAGCCCATAAAGAAGACTGGTCTTTGCTGCTGTAAGAGCCAAACATTATGAACAAAATCCCCTGTATGGAAACTTTATTTCTCTGTATAAAACAATTTTAGAAATTGGAATTTAAAAATTAGGGAAAAAATGTTTGGCTACATGTAAATTAAGGAAATTGCAAGGAGAATGGACTTGGATATGTCAGGGATGTAAGCCCATAAAGAAGACCAATGTTTGTTGTGTTGGACACACCAACTACACTGAGAGGGGGGGGGGGTGAATCAATGTAGGGCTCTTTTTGCACTTCATTCAAAACTTTAGTTAGCAACCACTTCAAACATATTATTCATTCATATTTAGTTAATTGCATGTATCAACAACATTCATCAATAATAGAGAACTACAAACCATCACCATAATAAACACAAAGAACACCATATATATGTGTAAGATTTTTGCATTATGTGTTACATGAGACTACAATCTCTGGGGTTTATCAACGCCAATTGAAAAGAGCACCAACTCCAAGAGAGCACCAAATCTCAATACAAGACCCAACTTACAGATCTCAGCTCCAACTAAGATGTGAGGAATCCAACCCTCAAGTACAAGACCCAACTTGTAGACATAAAACAATTTGTCAAACTATATCAATAGTCTATACCAACACAAGTGCATCAACTATGCACAACACAACTTGTCTCATCATCCAAATTAGATCTACTCACCAAGATCAATCACCAAGACAATTCTCAACGATATGCACAATGTCATCAAGATAACCAACATGATACCTATAAAAATACACCATACTCTCCATGAACCAAATACCATAAACCCTTACATCAACAGTGCATCAAATCCTCATTGGAATGCAACCTCAAACTGTATCAATAAATTCAACAATACAAAAACCCTCAAACATGCACCACTCATGAACCAATCATGTATCCAAACCACTAACCAATGCATGTCACAATGCACTACAATATATGCCAATAAATAAAACAAAATGCATTAGCAATGTACTTCACCAGATCTACCTCATAACCATTCACTACATCAAGTACTATACAACAATAGTACTTCTAGGAAGATGCCTAAACTCACAAGACCATTCCTCATTCATATCCAAACAAATGTCTCAAATAAATCCCAACAAATGTGCCAATGATAAAAAAAAATTATACCAGCACTGTACCTCTGTAGATCTACCCTATGCAACATACATCATTCAGCCAATGATGTCCCAAGAGCATCTACTCAACCTCATATGTCCATACCTCAAACTATCACAAATATCCAATCATGTGGCATACCTTTTTGAACTTGTAGATAGATCTAGTATACATGATCACTATTGAACCTCTAGGAGACTCTTCTTAGCCTCTGCAACCTGAACCAAGCTTCAATATTCACTTCTGGTAGTGCTCACGTGATGTAGGCAAGGTGTCCAGTGGGGCCTCTCGGGACAAGCTCTACTCAACCCGTGGAGGTGCCTCGTGGGACGTCTACTGGGTGACCCGCGGGGATGACCCTAACTAGGGTTTTTCCCGATTTCTTCGCACTCCACTGCAACCATGAAACTTTACCGTCACTTTACCTTCATTTCCTCATACTTGCAAAACTTGAGATGTATCAATGAGTATGTCACACACCCACTACGACAACCTAGATTTTTCATCTTTTCTTCGAGGGACAGAAACCCTGAATTTCTATGGGGCCTAACAGAGACCATCCCTTCCCTTATCTTCTTCCATGTGATCGTTGGCTATGACCATAGGCCTTACCAAAAAGGCGCTTCCGGCTTTCGCATTTCGGGATTTCTGTGTGCGATCTCTCCCCGGCTCCCTGTCCCTTGAAATGATGAAACCCAAAATGGGGTTAACGAGCTCCTTGGCTCCCCTTTTTCCTACTCCATGTGACCACCTCAGTGAGCACATGCTAACACCAAATGGTGCAACCGAAACTTGACTTTCGAGATCCCTGTTGCAAGGAACCCTTGTTCCTTCAATCCCCGAAACCCGGAAGCCTGGTATCATCTGGATCTACGATCCAGATAGTCGACTTGATCAGCAGCCTGGATTAAATCCTGACATTATACCTTTCGGGATTCTGGCGGGGTCTTCACTCCTATTTCCCCGATCTCCAGAACCCTGACGGCTCTAGATCTTCACCATGCGTCCTCTACAAATGGATGGTCCAGATTCTTTCGGGACCCGAAATGTCGATTCCCGAGTTTAGACCCTTGATTAACTGCTAGCGCCTACCTCCTCCTTCTACCACATGACCCTGTCCTGTGACCTAGGGCTCATCCACAGAGCGTGTTGGGGTTTCGTATATAGGGATTTCGCGACTTGCGAAGACGAGGGGTCTTGTCCTTTGGTTTCCCAGATGTCGAAATGCAAAAATTTATTCACACTAAACCGACTCATTCACAGAGCGCGTCGGGGTTTCGTATACCGGGATTTCACGACTTGCGAAGACAAGGGGTCTTGCCCTCTAGTTTCCCGTATGCCAAAACGCCGAAAGTTGTTCACACTAAACCGATGGTCCAGATCACTCATGGATCAACGACCACGATCACATCACGATTTCACGAATCGTGAGTTCGTGCGGTCTTACCCTTTAACCACTCCAAGTCACGAGTCAGCGAAATGCTACCCAACTGCCACAAGTCCTGTGCTGATGGACGGTTCCGAATACTTTGGGACTTTTAGGACTTCGTCGAGTCCACTCTCCTGCCTATGCAAGGGTTAAGATCGACAGTCAATAGAGCTTCGATAGATCCTTGGATCTACGGTCCTGGATCCCATCGCTACTTGCGAAGGCTGAAGGGGTCGAGGTATTAACGCCTTCGTTCCTTCCTCCAATCTAACGATCGTGACAGACCTCAGATCCTCCGAAAGGATTTCATCCGTTCATCTAGCAAACGAAAGGGTACTCTCTTTCGGTATTTGAAACTCCCTATTCTTCTTGAGCTTTATCAACTATGAAGGAGTTGAGAGCTTTGCGCTCTTTCTCCTGGACTTGACTCTTAGAAGAGTCTTCAACACAACTCTTGCGCTCATTCATCAAGTGGTTTGGGGGTTCTATTTGATCGTAGAGAGTCTGTGCATATCTGCACTACCTCTCACGAGCTTAACAAACTCCATCCTCCAAGGGAATCAGAACGACTAGGTGAGTAAACCATCGTACATGCAACTACACCCAAGGTCAACGAGCTCACAGTTTGTGGCTCTAGCTTAAGACACTACAAAACTCAAGAGTTTATGAGAACAAGTCATGTCTGAACCATATAATTCCTTACTTGCCTAATTATAAAACCACGCAGAAATAGAAGGGATACAATATATCCATTAAGCATTCATTCACATTCCTGAAGGCATACGCAATATAACCAATTCATACACAGTTACAACTAAATTACACAGGCAGGAGATCACTTATCTATTACAAGTTGCCATCAACCAACCGACTGTGGGTGTTTGTCCTTCCACCCGACCATAGGCTCAGAGGCATTCATTCTTAGCACTCTGGCCACCCCCGTGCCAAGCCATGATATCACTAGGGAGTTCTCATAGTTCTTAGGAGTTATGTCTCTGTCCCAGCTTCTGCTCAGGTCTTGTTCTCTGCAACTTAGAGCTTTCTCTTTCGGTTATGGCCTCGGCGAGGTTTCTCAGATGCTCTTCCACATCAATCTCGCAGCCTTCCCTTCGTGATTCCGCTGGAGCATCTCCCTTACGAACTTATGCTCTTCCATCCCGTGTCTCTTCTCCCTTGTGTATCCCCCTTACCCTGGAAGGTTTTGCCGACCTATCCTGTTCCTTCTGTCAGAAGGAAGCTCAGGTCTGCAGGTCACTACGGTAATTCGGGCTGATAGCCCATGTTTCCATTCATGGGGGTGGTTGATTGTTCAAACACCAGTCCGTTCTTCATTAACTTATTTCTTTCCTTGGGATTCGAAGGAGGTTTGTCATCCTTATCAAGGGAGATTTGGGGTTATTTGATATATGAACCCTCTTGTATAGTTTTCACATTCTTCCTCTAGATATATCATGGCCAGTACTTTCAAGGATTCACCCCCACAATCAGTTATTTGGCAACTCAGTCAATAATACATTTACATTGTCCTCATGCCTTAGCATGGTAATTCCTATTTTATGATTAATTACAAATTGGGGGAAACAGGGTGTTACAAAGTACCTGCAATAGACCTTTCACAATAATGGATATTCAATGTGCTCAATTAGATAGATCACCATAAGAGACCCTTGATCTGTTATTTATACTTCCCCAAGTAGCTTCCTCTAGGGGTTATCTTCTAACCCACTTCCTTCCTTTAGGTCTAACACACTTCTAACCACTTTGTCCACTTACAACCACTTTATCCACAAGCAATAAATTTTCCACTTCTAGTTGCAACTAATTTATTTTTAATTATTTTCTTATTGCAACCACTTAAACCCATGATTAACTCGTAGTTGCAACCATTTTGACTAATCAACTTCTTCTAGGAGCTTCTGGAATAATTTGACTTCTTTGACCTTCTAGGAGCTTCTAGATAACTCATGAGGGTTCTCCAACTTCATAAAGCCATAACTCTCTAACCGTGAGGAATTATGTGATGTTCCACATATCACCGGAAATGGCATGACATGTAATATCCATCTAGAATAGTATCACCTACAAATTCATTGATCCTCATTACATTATTCCTCAACTAAACTTGAGTTCTTTAACCATACTGCTAGGACTACTCAACCACCTAACCATTAGGACTTGCAAAGCGTCTTCCCATGAGGGCTTTCACCACAAGGGGACCACTTTGGAGTTCATCCATTTGGTACTTCCTATTAACCATGACATGAAATCAATGATACAAATTCCTTTGATATTAACCTTGTCATCAATGACAAAACATGACCATGACACCACTTGACATCAATGAAAACATAGTACAACAATCTCCCCCTTTGGCATTGAAGGCAACAACAACATTGATGTCAACACCAATCATTAATGGCAACACTCATGCTCATGTTCTTCCTATGATCATAGCTCCTCATTAATGTTTCTATCTCTCCTCCTTTGACATCAATGGCAAAGGGTATATCTCTTTGGGGCTGCTCCCCCTAGCTGAACTCTCCCTGGGGTTGCTCCCCTTGTCTGCACTGTCCTTTGGGTTGCTCTCCATGCATTTGATGAATCTATCCCCCTTTGACAAGGATACCAGTCTAATGCAATGTTGATGGCATGGATGCTAATGATCCTTCTATGATCATCTCTATCATTTCTCCTCCTGGAATCATACCTCTGTAATCAATCATGGTAAAAGGAATAACTCCCCATGTGCATATGTCTCCCCTTGTCTTCTCTACAAGATGTCGTGTAATCACTGTGAACAATATGCTACCACTGTATTATGGTTCTATTGCGGATGATGCTGCTCTACCAGAACATTGATCATCTGCTCAATAATACTACATCAAGAATACCATGATCTTCTCTTCCTTTGACAATCCTTGGACATATATAGTGATCCATCAATCTATAACTATAACTGTCTCTATCACTGTCAACCAATCACAGTCTCAACAACTTGTATCTGATCATCAACAATCTATACCATACATAAAGTGTATACATACTATCTCATGATATCAACAATGAATCATGAACAATGCATCGACCATCAACCATGCATCAACCTATACCTGTACCATCAACAAGTGTATACATACATACTATCTCATGATATCAATAATGAATAGTGAATCATAAGCAAAGCATCAACCATGTACAACCTATGCTATACCATGTACCAACCATGTACATAAACACCATACCATATACCATAAGATATGATCAATGAAGTGCCTCAACCATATGCCAAGAATATGTACCAAATCTCAAACAAGTGTCATATCACTTGTGATATGCCTCAACCAACTACCATAAACTATGTTCCACAAACCATCTGCCAAGAAATGTATCTCAAGCATCAATCTTGTACCATTTATAAACCAAGCACCAACAACGTGTACAAATCTAAATCATGTCTTCAATGAAGCATCTCTAACAACCTATGCATGCCTCTCATGCATACATCATCATACAATCATGCATATATTATCATATAACATAGATATGTTGGGTATGTGTTATATTGTTTACATGACTAGCTTTAGTGTCTGCTATGTTGTGTTGGGCGTGCATGGGGGTTTGTGTTGGGAAACGTGTCACATTTTCCCTCATTTTTCGTGTCCATTGTTGGGCATTTTTTTGGCACATGGTTTTTGCCGATGGTTTTCTATTTCCGGTTAAGAAATTAGGGTTGTTGACTAACCTAGGTCATTGGGTTAGGCTTTTGGATGTCGTTGGCTCCTATATGTATATTGTATTGTAAACAATGTATCAAAACAAATGAATATAGAATATGTTGGTTTTCCCAGTTTGGGTTTCCAGGGGAAAAATATCTGTGTAATGTTTTTATTTTCCATTGTATCTTTTTTGTTCTTTTATTGAAAATCTGTTTGCATTAAATAATTGTACAAAATTAAAATCTACAAGATATCCCTCAATAAAGTACAAGTAGCTCAAGGATGTAAACTATGGGAACCATATCAGTATTGTACCATACATAAGAGTGTTGCTCACTCAGCCAACCAACCAACATATACCATGTCCAAATACCACAACCATCACACCAAGAATGCCTCAAGCATTCACACCATCATAGGAAAATTTAAGCATCAAAACAAACTAATAACCATACCATAGCTTTTGTAACTAATTTGGAACATCAGATCTCTGATAACCTGGGCTCACTCAGTTTCTGCAGTCTGTTCCAACCTCTTTTTCTTAAATTTACAAGTGCCTTGCTTGTTGCATATTGGTTGACCCATGAGGATGCCTCTCTAGACATCTATAGACTGACCCACGAGGACCTCATAAATCGGGTTTTTTTCAGAAACCCTTGCCTTCTTCATTTAGGTTTGGCTGTTCAAGATTCTTCATCCACTTTTGAGAGTGTCCTGGTTTTCGAGTACTTGTTCTTTCAACTTCCATCCTTTCAACATTGCCCTTCTTCCATGCTTCATTTTTTCTTCTTTCCATATTGTATGAATTGTTTCTCATTGATTATCTCCTTGAATTCCAACAATCCTTGGAATTTTGGCCAAACCCACTGTAGTTGTAACATCTCATGGAGTGATAATGTGCAACAATGTGTCCCACAAGATTGCATCTCCAACATATTAAGATGTTATTGAATATTCCAACATCTTTCCTTGCATAATGTTACAATCCAAAGCTTTCTGACCATATTCATTACATGAGAGGCAATGACCATGAAAAACATTTTCATACCTTTGCTTTTGTGTCCACCTTGAAGGTGTCTCTCTTTTGAATTTTCTTTGAGGTGTAGAATTGGCTTCTTGGTGTCTTCCTTGTTTCGATCTTCTGAAGGTTTCCTTGCTTTGTGTAGGTACTTGACTTGCATCTTTGCTTCCACCCTTTGAAAATGAAGGACCTACATCATGCTTCTTAGAAGTACTAGCTTCAAAGTGTGTTGCTTCCTTGTTGTATCCAAGACCATATTTATCATTTGGTGATCTTTGACTATTCAAGATTTCATACAAGATTGTCAAGTTGTTCATGAACTTGATATGAGTGTTTGAATTCTCTACTTTCCTTATGATATCAACAACTTTTGCTTCCAACTTATGACACAATTCTTACTTTTCATTTACCTAGTTCTTCAATAGTTCGTCTATCCTTTTGGCTTTTTCAATTTGGGTCTTCATATTGACATTGACTTCAAGAATTTTGCTAAGCTCATCATCTACCTTCTTCTTTTCTTATGCTTGAATAATTATTTCATTCTTTAGTCTTTCGATCTCTTCTTCTTTTTATTATAATTGAGTCTTTTTACTTTCTTCTTGTTTCTTGAGCATTTGCTTTAGTTCCATAGTACACTTTGGGTACTTTTCTAGGACTTCCTAAGTGTATTTTTCAAGATACTCGAAAGCAATTGAATAATGTCCTATTTCCATGCTAACATCGTCTAACTTAGATAAAACTTTTCTTTTAAACTTCAACAAATCTTCCTCTTCATCTATAAGATAACTATTAGTTGATTCTACACAAACTTCTTCTATATCTTCTTCTTCATTTGTAGGAGAACATTCAACATCATCACATTTAAAATTATTGCAATTAGAATATTTTGGAGAGTCTCTACCTTCATTGATGACTAAGTCTTGATATGCCTTCTCTGTATTCAATCACAGGTCCTTGGAGGAGGTACACCGTCCTATGCTTTCTTTGACAGAACCCGAGAGTCCATTTAAGATGGTCTTGAATGCCACTGCATTATTCTTCTTTGCTTATTTTTTAGCCGCAAATTTTGACTAATTATTTGAGGGAACTGATCCAACAACAAATGTATCCCAAACACATGCTCCTTTTGACTTCAAATACCCTTTCATTTTTATTCTCCATGCTGAGTAATCTGTCTCATCAAAGAAGGGAACATCTTCCACATGTTCATCCATTTATGTGTCCATGGATCTCCTTCAAGCTTTTAAGGCTTGTAGTGAAGGTCCACTCTGATACCAATTGTTGGACACACCAACCACACTAAGAGGGGGGGTGAATCAATGTAGGGCTCTTTTTTCACTTCTTTCAAAACTTTAGTTAGCAACCACTTCAAACATATTATTCATTCATATTTAGTTACTTGCATGTATCAACAACATTCATCAATAATAGATAACTATAAACCATCACCATAATAAACACAAAGAACACTAGATATATGTGTAAGATTTTTGTATTATGTGTTAAAGGAGACTACAATCTCTGGGGTTTATCAACACCAAATGAAAACAACACCAACCCCAAGAAAGTACCAACTCTTAATACAAGACCCAACTTGCAGATCTCAGCTCCAATTGAGATGTGAGGAATCCAAACCTCAAGTACAAGACCTAGCTTGTAGACAGAAAAAAATATGTCAAACTATATCAACAGTCTATACCAACACAAGTGCATCAACTATGCACAACACAACCTGTCACCTCAACCTGTCTCAACAATCTCATCATCCAAATCGGATCTACTCACTAAGATCAATCACCAAGACAACTCTCAACCATATGCACAATATCATCAAGATAACCAACACGATACCTCTAGCAATACACCATACTCTCCATGAACCAAATACCATAAACCCTTACATCAACAATGCATCAAATCCTCACTAGAATGCAACCTTAAATTGTATCAATAACTTCAACAATACAAAAACCCTCAAACATGTACTGCTCATGAACCAATCATGTATCCAAACCACTAACCAATGCATCTCACAATGCACTACACTATATGCCAATAAATCAAACAAAATGCATCAACAATGTACTTCACCAGATTTGCCTCATAACCATTCACTACAACAAGTACTATACAACAATAGTACTTCTAGGAAGATGCCCAAACTCACAAGACCATTCTTGATTCATATCCAAACAAATACCTCAAATAAATCCCAACAAATGTTTCAAAGATAAACAACAAGTATACCAACACTATACCTCTACAGATCTTCCCTATGTAGCATATATCATTCATCCAATGATGTCCCAAGAGCATCTACTCAACCTCATATGTCCATACCTCAAACTATCGCAAATATCCAATCACGTGGCATACCATTTTGAACATGTATATAGATCTTGTATCCCTAATCACTGTTGAACCTCTAGGAGACTCTGCTTAGCCTCGACAACCAGAACCAAGCTTCAATATTCACTTCTAGTAGTGCCTTGCATGACATAGGTAAGGTGTCCAACAAGGCCTCGTGAGACAAGCTCTACTCAACCAACAAGGGGTGCCTCGCGGGACGTCTACTAGGTGACCCGCGGGGATGACCCTAACCAGGGTTTTTCTTGATTTCTTCACACTCCATTGTGGCCACAAAACTTTGCCGTCACTTTGCCTTCGCTTCCTCAAACTTGCACAACTTCAGATGTATCAATGAGTACCTGCAATAAACCTTTCGTAATAATGGATATTCAATGTGCTCAATTAGATAGATCACCATAAGAGACCCTTGCTCTCTTATTTATACTTCCCCAAGTAACTTCCTCTAGCGGTTATATTCTAACCCACTTCCTTCCTTTAGGGTTAACCCACTTCTAAACTCTTTGTCCACTTACAACCACTTTATCCGGAAGTAGTAAATTCTCCACTTCTAGTTGCAACTAATTTATTTTTAATTATTTTCTTATTGCAACTACTCAATCCATGATTAAATCCTAGTTGCAACCATTTTGACTAGTCAAATTATTCTAGGAGCTTCTAGAATAATTTGACTTCTTTGACCTTCTAGGGGCTTATAGATAACTCATGAGGGTTCCCCAACTTCACAAAGCCATAACTCTCTAACCGTGAGGAATTATGTGACGTGACACATATCACCGGAAATGGCATGACATGTACTATCCATCTAGAATAGTCTCACTTGCAAATTCATTGATATTCATTACATTATTCCTCAACCAAACTTGAGTTCTTTAACCATACTGCTAGGACTAATCAACCACCAAACCATTTGGACTTTTAAAGCATCTTCCCATGAGGGATTTCACCATAAGGGGAACACTTTGGAGTTCATCCATTTGGTACTTCCTATTAACCATGACTTGAAATCAATGATACAACTTCCTTTGATATCAAACTTGTCATCAATGACAACACATCACTATGACACCACTTGAAATCAACCCTTTGACATCAATCCTTTGACATGAATGACAACATAGTACAACATGTTGTTGCAAGAGCCAAACATTATTAGCAAAAACCTCACGCTTGGGAAATTTTATTTTCCCGTATAAAATTGATTTGGAAATTTATAATTAAAAATTGTTATGTTATGCTAATAGTTTGTTTGGTTGAGTGAAGGCTGAGAAAATTGCAGGAAGAATTGCCTTGGGTATGGCATTGTTGTGAGCTATAATAAATACAGATGCATGTTGCTGCAAGAGCCAAACGAATTATGGGCAAGAAACCCATGCTTGGAAATTATGTTTTCTTGTGTAAAATATTTTGACACTTATGATTGAAATTTGTTATGATGATATCTCATGATGATTGTATGTGTGTAATACAAATGAGTTGTTGACTATCGAAGTTGGAAGCTCAGGAAAAAGAGTGCTAGAAAGAAATCGAGCTCAATGACAAGAGAATGGAAAGAAGAAAGTCCAATATACAGTTTGTTGCAACTGGAGTTATTGGAGTCGAGTGCACCAAAATCCTGAAGAGAAATGGTACAACCTGAAGGACTGCAGAGAAGAGAAGGAGGTGCACTTCCTTGGGTTGTGCAGACTGACAAGGAATGGGAGCTTGCTGGTTTGAACTATTGCCAGAAATGTAAATTGCAAAATATTTGTGCATGTTTTGGGTTGGAGTTCCTATGTATGCATGTTTTATTTTTAGGTTGGAGTGGTTATGTATATAAGCATTGGTTGGACTGCCTGTGCAGAGTAAAGGTTGGAGAGCCTACATTTGTAATTTTAATAACTTCAATATGATGTTGTACACTAAGGAAAGTGTCAAGAATAAGGGGAGGGGGATACAAGACAGACAAGGACAATAGATAGGGGGATATGATTCCACGAGAGAGTGGGCTAAAGGGGTGATCCAAGATCTTTTCATCGTGACTTATAAAGAATTACATTAAATGCGCATAAATTAAAGTGCACCATTAAAGAAGGGAAAACTCAAAATGAAGAGACATAAGCATCAGATTTGAACACAAAAACTTGATAACGGAGTTCATCCCTGGTGGACTACGTCTTCAAGTCCTGCTCTCAGATGGGTAGGCTCTTTTATTAACTTAATAAAAGAATTTGGCAAATACATAAATATACCTCATTCTGAAATCAAGCTGCAGAAATAATGCTCAAATCAGAAAACAAACAACACCACCGAGTTCACGACGTCGAATTACCCAAAAATGAATGTCTCCAAGCTTCGATCTGACTCTAGCACTCCCAGGCCCAAGAAGAATTTTGTCTCAGTTTCTGTGCCCTCTGCAACCTGCAATGATGACTGTACCACCTAGAAATTCATGCCCGCTGGTTGTACGGTCCACACCTCTTCCTCTAGCTGGGCGGATTGCACCTTTTTAAATTTAATTGTGGGCAGATGTACCAAGCGGTACCCGCTACGTAGTGGTTGTGGGCGGATGTACCAAGCGATACCTGCGACGTAGTGGTTGTGGGCGGATTTGTTAAGGCTTGGGCATCAATGGAGGTTCCGGGGTCGAATCCCACAGACTCCGTTCTTGGTATGTTGGTTGTATATATATATTTGAAATATATTTGACCCCCGCTAACTTTAGTGAAGTCGATATAAGTCCTTCCAACTTGCTACTAAAGTTGGCGTGGTCCGCTAGATTTGACAGACCCACCAATTTTTTATTTTTGAAATTCGTTCACGAGTTGTTATTGAATGTTTCAGGGGTGACACGTGTTACCCGCTGATTGTGCCACATGGCACCTGCTGGTTAGTACACCTGTTCGTTGACGTCAATCTCTGTCAATCTATACATGACACGTGGTGCTTCCTGGGTGGTGCCATGTGGCATCGCCTAGGGGTGCCATGTGGTATTTTTCTAATGGTCCGCATGGACCCCTGAAAAGTCCATTGGCGGGTGACATGTGGTAGCCTCTGGTGCTACGATAAGGCATGTTGACGTCAGCATCCATCATGCTGATGTCATCCTGCCATGTCAGTTGCTGACGTCAACAATACGGATGATGATGTGGCCCCCTGTTGACTTACCCTATTTGACCGCAACTTTGACCGCAAATATATTTCAAAACATAACTTCGTTTGATGAGCCATTTGCGTCGTTAGAAAGCTTGTGACACGCTCTTCAGGATCATGCTATTTTCATTGAGTTTTGAGAACTTTGAATTTTTTTCCCTTTCTCTCTCTACTGGAGCCATTCTTAGCGTTCTTGTAACGACCCTTGATTATTAAGTATAATTAATTTAAAAATATAATCCTAAAATTTTTTTTTAGCTAAACTATAATTATTTATTAAAATAACCTTAACTAATTATTTGTTATTAATTAGTTATTATTGATTATGATTAATTTAAGTATAATTAACTCTTTAATCAATATGGTTAATGATTGATTTAATTATTAATTAATTCATTAATTAATAAAGTATTAAATTGAAAGTGGAGAATAAAATATAACATTTAATCAAGTTACGTATACATGAAGGGATCACATAAGGATCCCGAGAAGATAAGAGAATTAATGAATGGATAAGGGTAATTAAATGGAGGGATAAGGAATTTAATGCAAGATGGAGTGTCAGTGAAGGGAGGAGGAATAAGGTGGGGAAAGGAGTTGAGAGGAGGAGGGGATTTTTTTTCATTGCTACGAGAGTGGAGAAAGGATTTTGGGGAGAGCTTGAGTATTGGACAGAGGGAGGAATTTTTGTGAGGGGCATTGACAGAGTGGAATTTACAATGCACCGGGGAGCTGTTGGAGGTTTTGGGCTCGGAGGGCTAGGATATCCGTTGATATCCTAGGGCTAGGCGCTACTAGTCGGCAGGGAGGTTGGTTTTGGGTGGTGTCCTAAAGAAGCAAGCTAAGGAAGCAAGCGATAGCATCAGGTTCAGGTTAGAGTTATAAATTGTTTTGAAGTAAATTGTTATTAAATTTTATTACTATGAAAAAATTAGATTTCGAATGTGCTAGATGAAGTAATTATTAAATTTTATTGTGGTGTTCTAATTTAATGGTTTTTATAATTAATTTAGAGTCATTACAGTTCTGAGTTGCCTCTGTGAGTTCTGAGTTATTCTTAGCCTTCTTTGGATCCATTTTGGATCACGCCTTCCCACTGAGAGCTTTTTTGGACCACCAAAATATTTCATTAATCAACTGGTAAGTGAGGGAAGAGTCCCCTCACTTTGTCCTTCTCGATCCACTTTGCCTTGCTTGGATGTGTGCCTTTTAAGCCTACTCGAAGATAATCAACATCACCCCTGTGTGAAGTCCTCGTCCTCCTGTCCAGGATGATATCTTCCTGTAGCTCATCCAAGTACTCATGTGCAAACTCATCAACTGAAGGTATTGAAACTTCCTCATCTTGATCCATGATCGTGGGAGGCTAAAAAAGTTTCAAGTTCTCAACGTTCACAACTAAGTAAATATGCATATAAGGTGGAAGATCTAGACGAAAATCATTGGTACCACTTTTATCCAATATAGTGAAGGGTCCATAACAAATGGGCTTGATTTTCTTATCTTCACCCTTCATTATCTCCTTTCTGATGTGAAGCCATACCCAGTCTACAACTTGAAACTGATGATCAACTCTGTGCTTGTCATGCCTAGCTTTATACTATGCTTGAATTTTCTCCAACTCTTCCCTGATTGCCTGGTGTATCTGCTGGATCCTCTAGATGAACTTGCGGGCTCTGTCCTTTGTTTGTTCTTTATTCACATCTGCATCTCTCCCGTACATCAAGTCCAAAGGTACCTTTGGTAGGTACCCAAAACATGTCTCAAAAGGTGAACTCTGAGTGGATGAATGTAAAGCTTGGTTGTACGCATGCTGTACATAGGGTATTTGTTCATCCCATAACTTGGGACGCTTGTTGCAGTAACATTGAAGCAAAAGTACCATTGTTCGGTTTACCACCTCTGTCTGTCCGTCGGTCTGTGGATGGAAAGCAGTGCTTCTCTTCAATTTGGTGTCCATCATTCTCCACAAGCTAGTCCAAAAGTCCCCAAGGAATCGAGTATCTGGATTCGAGACGATGGATGTGGGTAACCCAAAGTGAACCCAAACATGCTGAAAGAAGAGATTAGTAGTCTGCTCAACAATGATCTACTTTTTACAAGGCATCAAGATACACATCTTGTTGAACCTATCCACTACCACATAAAAATAATCATGACCCCCTTTGGTCATTGGTAAGCTCCCTACAAAATCCATGGATACACTTTCCCATGGATGGGATGGAACATGAAGTGGTGAGTATAGCCCGAGTTTTCTATTAGTGGGCTTACAAGTAGAACACATCACACACCACTTTACATATTTTGTTACAATTGCTTTCATTTGAGGCCAATAACAAAACCTCTGCAAATGAGCCATAATTTTTCCTACTCCAAAATGCCTAGACACAAGAGAAGTATGAGCTTCTCATATTACATGGACTCGTTCACTTGTAGGAATACATAGCTTTCCAATATGGTAGAGTAACTTTCCCTACAGACAATAGTTCTCTACCTATGCACCAAGGGTTAGCTTCGCATATGCTTCTTTAAAATCTTCATCGATGGCATATTGTTCTACATATATATCATGAGATAAAGAAGCATTCTTCAAAACAATAGAAACAACAATATGAGGTCTAGAAATCATATCAACTACCTTGTTACTTGTACCCTTTTTGTACTTGATTACCAAGTGAAATTGTTGTAGAAAACCCATCCACCTGTAGTGTCGAGGTTGTTGCAATTTGGTCAGTGCTTGAAGATACTATAAGGGTTGGTGATCTGTATGTATGTTTGTTTCCTTCCCTAACAAGTACTGCTTCCATTTCTTTATGCTTTGGTCTAATGCATACAACTCGTTATCATATGTAGGATAATTAACAACAACTTGGTTAAAAGTTTCAGAGTGGTAACATATAGGCTTACGATATTGCATCAATACTACACCCATGGCGTATCCGCTGGCATCTGTCTCGATCTCAAAAGGTTGTTGAAGATTCAACAGTGCTAATACTGGTGCGGTACCGATCTTCCCCTTCCAAGTGTTGAAAGCTTTTTGTTGCTTTCCTTTCCACTGAAAAGTGTTCTTCACACTGGTTAAGGTACGCAAAGGAGATGCTATAAAGGAGAAGTTGGGAATGAATATCCTCCAATACTAGACTGCACCTAAGAAGATTTGAACTTTGGTTACACTTTTTGGCTCAGGCCAATTTACAATTACATCAATTTTGGAAGGGTCAATTTTCAATTGTCCTCCTCCTACAATATGACCTAAGTACACAAGTGTTGTCTTGCCAAATTCACATTTAGACAATTTTACATACAACTTTTCCCTTTGCAAAGTATCCAATACTTGCTTTACATGTCTCACATGCTCATCCCAAGTCCCGCTAAAAACAAGAACATCGTCTAAATATACAATCACACAGTCATCTAGGAAAAGCCTAAATACATCATTCATCACACGCATGAAAGTTGTCGGAGCATTACAAAGCCTAAACGACATAACTAACCACTCAAACAATCCATGTTTGGTTTTAAAGGCAATTTTCCATGCATCATGTTCCATGACTCTGATTTGATGATATCCACTACACAAATCCAACTTAGTGAAATATACAACATTCTTCAATTGATCCAGTAAATCGTCTATGCGAGGAAGATGGTATCGATTTTTCACTGTGATTTTATTTAAGGCCTGATAATTGACACACATTCGCCATGTGCCATCTTTCTTTGGCACCATCATGATCAGAGAACCACAAGGAGATGAACTGGTCTAGATGACCCCTTGATCCAATAAGCCCTATACCTGCTTCTTGATGTCTGTCATCTCCACAACTGACATCTTGTACATGCCCACATTAGGAAGAGGAGAATCCTGCTGAAGATGTATCTCATGTTGGATTTCCCTCTTAGGAGGTAGTCCATATGGTTCCTGAAAAATATCATCATACTTAGAGACAATATCAATTAATTCCTTTTTATGAGATGGATCACACCCTTGGAAAGCGTCAGATGTCCCGACATCTTTCTCTCTGACGACCATGAGTACATATCTCTTATTAGTGTTTATGAGTCTTTTCATTTGACCTGCACTAACAAGTGTTGTATTTACCCTCATGCTGTGAGCCCTAACAATATATTCCACTCCCCCTTTAGTAAGGCGATATTTTTTCTCATGATGAAAGAAGACTGCTTTTCTATCATAAAGATAAGGACTTCCCAACACTATGCCACATATATCAAGTGGTACAACATCCAAATCCACTTCATCAATCAATTTTGAAGCAATAGCAAATCTGATCCTACATTGTTTAGTGACATTAAGTTTTTCTTTATCACATACCCAACCAAGAGGATAACGCTTCAGATGTGGTTTCGTTTCAAGACCCATCTTTTTGACAAGTGCTTCAGATATTAAGTTTACTTGGGAACCCAGATCAAATAATGTATCTATCATAGTATGTTTACATAAAACTCTTATATGAAATAACTCATTCCTCTTTCGTTCATCAACATGAGCTTCATCATTGGAACTACAACTAGCATGAAGAGAATCTTTTCCTTGTACTCCAACCGCTGTGATCTTTCCTTCATTTCCTAAATCATAACAAAGATCTTGTTGCATTGTAGCAACGATCTTCGTCTTCCCCTTTCCACTGAACCGTTTCGGTTTATTTTCTAGATGCAGTTTTCAACATTGTTCTTCATTGTGACCGCTCTTCTTGGAATGAGTGCAAGATGGTTTTCCTCCTTCTCTCGTCACTGTAGTGGTCTTCTTGTCCTTCCTTTTAAAATTCCGAAAAGTCTTTTGTGGGAAATTGGAAGGTTTCTTTGTGGGATCTTCTTGAACATGTTTCCCCCTGTTTTCAAGGTGAGTGTATTGCACACAAACTTCGTCAAGACTAGTGGGGTTAAACAAGAGCAAAGCATGTCAAATATAACTGTGAAGTGAGCCAATATACTTCATTAAAGTCTCATAAGAATCTAAAGGAATGTTCAATGCAAGAGCTTTCTTGCTAAATTCTTCTGTGAAACTTTGTACAGTTTGCCCTTTACTTTTCCTTAAAATTTGTCATTCCATCATTGCTTTATGTAAATACCCTAATGGAAAAAATTGCTTCCTTATCACTGATTTAAATTCTAACCATGAGGAAAGAAGCTTAC
This sequence comes from Picea engelmannii, assembly GCA_009831015.1. NCBI lineage: Eukaryota > Viridiplantae > Streptophyta > Pinopsida > Pinales > Pinaceae > Picea > Picea engelmannii. The sequence goes on from ML804716.1 coordinate 112,856, forward strand.
CACACTTATTTATGTCCTGAAGCTTGCTCTCCCACCATACGAGAGCAGTGCCTTCCAACCGAAGAGAAGCCAGTTGCACTTTAACTCCCTCTTCATCAATATGTTGGACACGAAAAATACACTTCAACCTATCGGATCCAATTATCTAGCTTTTAAGGATTAACATATCGATTAAACATAGGTAAAGAAAATTTTACATCAAGCTTCAATAATGGTTTCTTAAAAGAGGCTTTATGTCTAGAATGATGAGAATGATGAGAATGATGAGAATGCTAAGAGGAAGAAGAAGTAGAACTTGAAGGTGAAGATAGAGGCTCGAGAGGATCTCCTCGAACCCCTTGGTTTACCGAAGCATCATCATTTGCATGTGCTTCCTTTTTCTTCCCTTTCTTCTTCATCCTCTTCTTGTAATCTCCATACATTCACTTGACCATTTCTGACATGCGATAAAAGACCATGTGAAATTTTTTCTCTTGTTCATCACGCTTGTCCTCTTCTGCCATTTTCTTCCTTATGGATACACGACCAACTTCGGGATTGAAAGTATTAAGAGTTCCTTCACCCTGCTTATGCTTGGCCCTAGTAAGCATTCACACTCAACAATTCAAGTCAAAGATGACTGCTTTGATACCAACATGATCCAGGATCTTTTCATCATGACTTATAAAGAATTACATTAAATGAGCATAAATTAAAGTGCACCATTAAAGAAGGGAAAACTCAAAATGAAGAGACATAAGCATTAGATCTGAACACAAAAAAATGATAATGGAGTTCGTCCTTGGTGGACTACATCTCTGGTTCCTGCTCTGAAATGGGTAGGCTCTTTCATCAACTCAACAAAAGAATTTGGAAAAGACATAAATATACCTCATTCTGAAATCAAGCTACAGAAATAATGCTCAAATCATAAAATATACAGCACCACTGAGTTTGTGGCATTGAATTACTGAAAAATGACTATCTCCACGCTCCGATCCGACTCTGGGACTCCCAAGCCCAAGAAGAATTTCATCTCGATTTTTGTGCCCCCTACAACCTGCAATGATGACTGTACGACGTCGAAATTCGTGCCCGCAGGTCATATGGTCTGCACTTCTCCCTCTAGCTGAGTGGATTGCACCTTTTAAATTTAATTGTGGGCGGATGTACCAAGCAGTACCCACGACGTAGTGGTTATGGGTAGATTTGTTAAGGCTTGGGCATCAATGGAGGTTCCGGGGTCGAATCCCACAGACTCTATTTTTGGTATGTTGGCTGTATATATATATTTGAAATATATTTGAACCCCGCTAAATTTAGCGGAGTCACTATAAGTCCTTCCAAATTGCTTCTAAAGTTGGCGTGGTCTGCCAGATTTAATGGACCCGCCAATTTTTTATTTTCAAAATTCGTTGATGGGTTGTTATAGGGAATTTCGGGGGTGCCACGTGTCACCCGCTGATTAGGCCACATCTCACCCGCTGATTAGTCCACCTATTCACTGACGTCAATCCCCGTCAATCCGTACATGAAATGTGGCGCTTCCTGGGTGGTGCCATGTGGCGTCGCCTGGGGGTGCCATGTGACATTTTCCTAATGGTCCACATGGACCCCTGAAAATCCCATTAGTGGGTGACACGTGGCAGCCTCGGGTGATGCCACATGGCATGCTGACTTCAACATCTGCCATGTTGACGTCATCCTTCCATGTCAATTGCTGACATCAACAATACGGATGATGATGTGGTCCATGTTGACTTGTCCTGTTTGACCGCAACTTTGACCACGAATATCTTTCAAACCGTAACTCCGTTTGACGAGTCGTTTGCGCCGTTAGAAATATTGCAATGCGCTCTTCATGATCATGCCATTTTCACTAAGTTTTGGGAACTTTTAATCTTTTCCCTTTCTCTATTTGCTGGAGCCATTCTGAGTGTTCTAAGTTGCCTCTGTGAGTTCTGAGTTATTCTTCGCCTTCTCTCGATCCTTTTTGGATCAAGGGGCTAAGCCTTATTATTATATTTTATTTACCCATATTGGTTTTAATTGAGAAAAGTGGTTACATGAGCTTCTTGGGGAAAGTCCATGTGGTTTATGATTTCCAAGTAAATATATAAACTTCTCTTTGGTTTGTTTGGGGGTTCACTCTTATAGTCTTTCATGGGGGTTTCATCATGCATTCACTCTTTCTCATTCGTGTGTTCTTGTTCTGGGCATGGAAAAAAATGGTTGGAGGTAGAGATTCATTGCTAGATGGATGTGAGGAATTATTGATCATTCCAGAAGGGAATGGATGCTTGTGTGCATGAGATTGATGGTGGTTCTGAAAGAACTGTCCATAACTGAGAATCCTTGGAGTTTCTAGCATGGATATTTTCTAACCAGTAGTACTGGAGCCCTGAAGAGAAATGGAACAACATGAGGGTCTTCTTGGTAGATAAAAGGGTTCATTTCTTTGGGTTGTGTAGGATGGAGGGAAAGAGAGTTGGAAATTAAGATTGTTGTGTGGTTGGGAAAACATGAGAGCTTGTTAGCTAACTGGTGTATTTTTAGATTTGTCCTAGGACTCATCCTTGTGGATTCATAGCCCTGGCTCAGGGGTGACACTGATGTTGAGAGTGAATGAACAACAATGTATATGGTTGGGAGGCACATCCTTGGTCTGCATCCATTTGGTGACTATTTAATTGAAAAGATAAGTGCTCCCTGTGTTCTTATGTTTGTATATTTATTTTCGATGTGTATTAATTATTATCTCTGATATTCGTTTGTATAATATGCATGCTTGCTAGTTATTTTTGTGCATGGAATATTGTTCATTTATTTTGTGTTGTAACATGAATCTTGATTATTGCATGTGAGTCTTTCATGCTTCTTCATTAAATAATTATTATCATAATTCGATATTGGTTCAAGAAGTGCGATTTGATGTAGCATGGCCAACCTGTTGGTGGTTGGGTATGTTATAGTAAAAGGAATTGTCATTCCTTACACATGCATTATTTCAACATATCAAGATTTTTTGAATGCAATCAATCATCATATACCACTAAACCAATGTGTCAATGTCCATTAACACATTTACACACAATTTACCCTTGCATTGATTTTAGTTTACCATATTCTAGGTTAGGCACTCTTCCATGGTGTGTTGGAACTCAACCAACCTTTCACCTCATGGATTATTTATTCACATTCATTATTACACTAGGATTGTGTTTCCTGCATTGAGCTGATCATGACCTCAAATCAACGTACATTATATGAAATTAATATTTCATATGAATGCATTTCAACATTATTTCTTTGTTGGAAATGAGGGTATCAATATTCCTGGCCACCCAATTCCTTTCTTTACCATTCTTACAATTTGGTTGGAATATTGGAAGGTTCTCCTTCAATAATGGGCAATCCAATACATGCTCTCTTTCATACAACATACATCTCTTCAATGCATTTAACCAATGTGTTGCTTATGAAGTCTTTTGTTCTCAATCATTCATGATTGTTCTATGCATTGATGATGCATTTTTTCATGAATTTCTTGCAAGGACTTCAATTATCCTTGACTTCCATAGGTTCCTCCCTCTGTCACTCAGGTTCTTTCCTGAATCTCACCCTGCTTGGGTATCAGTGAAACACAACAGTTAATTAAAATCACATGCATACCATCAAGATATAAAACATTTCAGAAGGAATTCTTACCCAATCCCTTTTCAATTCTCATGTCACATGGGTATGAAATATTTATACATATCCTGGTTGCCAACACCTTTTTTTATATTACCTTATACAATGGTGCTTCTTGGGGACTCAGAAGGCCCCTTCATCAATCCTTTCTATTAGCAGCCTTTTTGTATTTTTCCTTTGCCCAGGTTGCCCATTATTGGTAGTTGTCTTCCCCAACAACTTCAATCTTTTCCTACACATGATAGGCATTATCACATTTAAAGTTATATCAATTGTCATCAAAATACTTGTATCATAGCATTTAATTCAGCAAAAACATTTCTGGATATGTCCCAACATATCTATATGCACTCTACCACATTATCTTCAATGTGCTCACTAGTGCAATCATAAAGTATTTCAATTGTATTTGTATCCTAAAGCCATCAATATTCTCATGTTGGAATCATCCACACATGACTAACATCTTAGTTTTCTCATCCTAGAGAAACACAATAAACAACAAGAAATGAGACAAGGGATTCTCCCCTTTTCCAACTCCTTTGCACAATCTGGAACCTTCAGCTCAACTAAGTTATTTCCAAGGCCTCACTGCCTTTGCATAACATGGCTTAACCAAGATCATTCATTTAAACATATTTATTAATTTTTTTTCCTTGGATTTCACAACTGTTCTTTTAAAGCACACAACTCTGTTAAACAAATCAGAGTTCAAAGTGAGAAAAGTGTTCCTCCTTTTCTCCTTATTGGCTTTTACAACCTATCCCCTTTGGGATTTTCATTCTCTATTCCTTGAGCACTCTTAGTCAATTTCATCTTGACCTTTCCTGGATGTAACAACATATCACAACACCAAAAATAGCTCACAATTCAATTATGAGTCAGTGCATTCTACACATTCACCAAACAAAGTCAGGATTGTCAAGGTCCTGTCACATGCAAGTCTTCCACTCATGCATTTTATTTTAAAATGTAATCCATGATTCTTTTATAAATAGTCTTTGCAACCCACTGTCTAGTTCTTCCAACAACCAATTAATTATGTGGCTCTGTTCTTCTGACAATGCTCTTTACATAGTTCCTCCACATGGAACTTCTTCAACATACAACTTTCCTTGTTGCATATTACTCATTATCAGAGATAACCTCAACCTCGAGTCAGCCTCAACTTCATCATTTTAGAGGTTTACCCAAAATACCATAAGGGATATAAGCATGCATCCTTATTATGCATCCCAATTTGCACATTCACACATGCACATTATTCTATGAGTTTGTATTTAAATTGTGCTTTCATGCACTTAACCACATGCATCAATATACTGTGTGTCTACCATATGTACACTTTATAGTTTCATATGCATATTTATTTAAAAATCATTTTATCGATGATTGTTCACAATCATTTACATGCATTTTTCAGAGGCATATTCAATTTTGCTTCTATAATACCAACATAACACTTCTTGCTCATTGCTCTTTCAACATGTTATATTAGCTCTTTCTGAGGGATGGAGCAAACCCTCCCAATCTATTATTCAAACAAAAAAAACAAACTTCTTAAAATAGAGTCAACTATGTATCCATAACATTATCCAACCGAAAAAGCACAAATATTGCGTCATAGCTCACTTATCCATGTAGTCATACCATGCGTTTAAGCATATATGTATGTTATGTATGTGCATCACTTGCACATTTTTATACCATTCATTCACATTTATGTGATCTTAATATTAGCCTTCTCTGATGAGAGCTTACAATCAATCACATGAAAAGTATCACATGCATATTCATAATCATGCTGCTCTCTCTACATAGCAACAACTAGCAAGAAACCACTCTAGCCCTTCTACTACAAAAGCATTCCACAATTAAGGAAATACAAACTAGGTAATTACAACATTACCCAAGGTAGCAAGATAATAATTCCAACTTCTTTCCATGCCTCAATTCACTTTTGGTCAACAGACCTTTGTCAAGGGAATCCTTTCCTAGATTCCCTCTTACTTCTACCTGAGCATACTAAGCCATACCCATGTGGCTATCATCTACATCTGGATGTCAATCTAATACATTGGTCTTCTGGAAATGCTCGAGCAATTCCTTTACCAGGCTTTAGATCAACATTTCATTAATCATTCCACGTCATCCTCGTAAGGTTATATGCAATATCAATATTAACATTTTTATTCATGTTGTTAACTCCCATGTTGATATCGGGTCATCATTGTCCAAAATGACCATCAACACACCTTAATTTATAACCAATCACATGTTATAATAATTCTTTATACATGTTATACACATGCTTAATCATTGCCATATGCATTACATCATATCTTGTGTACCAAGCATTTTACCCATGCTTACAATGCATATGTATTCCAGTTGTCTGCCTTTTGCATTCACATGCATAGACATGCCCTTAGGTTAATAAGCATATACATTTTCCTTACTACAACCATGAGCTCATAAACTTAATCATATGCCCACTTTACTTTACCTCTTTATGAGAATTAGCAACAATCCAAAGGACTCCTTTTTACTTTTGCTTAGATGGATATCCCAACAACATGTTTCATTCATTATAGGTCAAGTAAACTGACCTTACAATTTTCCCTCAGTCCTCTAATCATGAGGAATTATACATACAGGGTTTAATCTTTTATTTAAGCAACAATTATTATTGCCAAGGATTCTATCAATCCATACTCATTTCCTTTAACAACAAGGAGTTTTCCATAAGGGTCTTATCCTTGTACAAACAATCATCATAAATGCAAGAGGCTCTTTCTATCAAGGCGGATAAACAACATTACAATTAAATGAAACAACTCAACTCATCCATTCTCTGGACTCATGTAGTCTTATAACAAAATTCTGCCACTTCTACCATTCACATTCAGATCTTACCATTAATTCCTATGAGCATATTCCCATTCCTATAGGGATAGCCATCAATCCAATAAAGCGACAATATAATCCTTCTGCTGCAATCAACATGATAAAATTTAATGTTGTAAGGAATTTTAAAACAAAATTTCAATCTGCAGTCCTTCTTCTTAAGGAGCTAGTGAAGATAACAAATAAACTTTTAAGGAAGAAAACAATTTTCAATAGGCTCATCTTAGCCTTGATATACCAACCTTGTGACCATTCTCTAGCTCATCCAGGCCTATAGTTTTAAGCTATGCTTTGTACCACTATGTAACCTACTCGCTCCTTAGGTTCTCTTAAAGGGTTGGGGTATCAAAATTTTGATTTTCCTTATGTGTTTTGAAGCCTCTTTTTGAGTGTACCAATGTCTTCTACTTGTCAAGAGATTTCCAATGACTGTAACCATGCTCAAATCCGAGCTTCGGATCAAAAGATATGGCCTCCTAAAGTTTTAGGCCTTATTGCCAAAACCCTCCCATGTCCATGTGGCATCCATGTGGTCCATCTGGCGCATACATGGTTGTTGATGTGGCTAATGACATGACACCCACATGGTAATTTACCCATCAAGGCCTTCGGCCTATCGACCCTCAACTACTCCGCACTCAACACCACCTGCCTTACATACTGTCGATGCTCGACATGTCGATATCGGCCTAATCTGACACGACCATATCATGAAATTCTCGATAGGCAATATGCTAGTAGTCTAGTTGGCTCCCTGGACACATGGCTCAATCTGGACCCACCACCTAGCTTGACACGTGGCACATGCAGATTGACACTCTCCACGCCTTAGGATTTTAGTTATTTAATCCATATTATTAATGATTAATCCTCATTAATTTTAATACCCCATTTATTAATGTTTTGGCTTAATCCATTTTACTGTTCCGGTAAATACCGAGAGTTTGCTTTCCCATTTTCTCCTGGGGTCCAATCTTCCTAATAGGTTTAATATTTATAATTCTATTCAATCGGACCCCGGGTATATTACTTACCAAACATGCCCTTTTTACCATGTCCCAAGGTCCGATATTCCAGTGGGAATAATAATAATAATATTATATATTATAATGCACTGAGATTTTATTAAACTAAGTCTAAAATATAATTGCACTACCCCAGACATATAATTCTCCACGCACACCATACTTTACAATTTCTCGATGCACGATATTCCAGGGAGTTTAACAATATTATATTATATCGTCCATGTCGATCCCCCGGGTCTATCACTCACCATACACACTTTATGTTCTCAATCTCCTGGTGCTTAATAGCCCGGTGGGGTTTAATATTATTATATTATATTATTATTTCATTATATATTGGCACCAACCTCTAGGTATATAACTTAGCACAATGTTAGGGACCTAAACCCTCACATGGATAGAATAATATATTTGCCATGTAATAAAAGCCGACATTAGTTAATAAGGCCTAAATATATTTTCCATGTAATAAAGGCTAACATTAGTTAGTAAGGCCTATTTAATAACTGTGAACAAGTCAATGTAAGAAGACCTAATAAAAGCTTCCGCTTCTAGAAAGATCTTCCTCTAGAATGTTCTTTAGAAGATACAATTAGTATAAATAAGAGTAGGAGGCATGAGAAATCTTGTCTTGAGAATTATTGTAATAGAGCTCTGCTCTGTTGGAGGTTTCCCCCTCAAAGAGGCAAGTGAACATTGCTTTCTTTGAATAAAGGTATTATTTTTGGTATTGCTCTTCTCAATATTTTGTTGTTCCATTTATATATGTTGAATATTCATGTTTCTGCATATTATATTACATCTGGTACTTTACAAGTGCTATGAGAGCACTTTCCTTGGCATCAATTGTGGGTATTTTTTTTCCAGGGTAGAGATGTGTACTGTTGGTGTCTTTAAAGCACATAGATCTGTTGTTCAATGGCTAAAACTGCGGTGGGGAAGACTACATGCAGGTGATGCATACAGATTCATGGGGATGCCTAGAAACCAAAAGTTTTTCCCTTGTTGGAAACCTCTGTAACCCCTTTTGGTACCCTTTGAGTAGTACCACATAAGATATAATCTGTACACGACCATCACTCCCACGTACCGATAGGTATGTATGGAGTTCCCTACGTCTCTTGAGACAATCCCTAGATCAACCGATTGGTCGTTTGACTACTATAGTGCCACTGAGAACAAAACTAGGAAATATACTCTCTAGTACCTGGGTAATCAAGTAGTACGACTAAGGGTATGGCTGATCCTCCTTAGTTGGTGCCCTAATATATTGGGCCAAGTACTACTATTCAACCCCGCATGTGTATCAAAGAGCTATAGCATAGGGAAAACCCTTGTTTATAGGCACCCTGCAAACCCTAACTAGGGGGGAACATTCCGACAAGGAACATAAAGGATATTTTGGCCACACAACCTTGCCTCCTGCATTCTGGTTGCAAAATTCCTACACATTTTTTTTTCTGTTAAGAATTTGGGCATTTCGACACCGCAGTATTATTCAGGCCAGAGTATAACTCCGTTGGAGTAAAAAAAAAGTCTGGGTTCGACCAACACCCTTATTTGAGACCTATCTCATTGGATTCCTCTTTTCATCCTTATCACTGTGATACCTACTATTTTTAACTTTTTTTTATATCTCGTGGCCCCATACCCTTCCCAACACCTTTATTTCCCACTTATCCCATTGGTTTTCTCTCGTTTCCTTGATCGTAGTGGTATATACCACTTATATTCTTTTTGGTGCATGGACCCACCCCTCTTTCCCTCATGGATCCCACCCACCAAGAAGAAACCAATCATAAATTAAATACTTAACTTACTGCCCTTCAGGCCCAAGTGAATAAGGACATTCCTACCATTCATGCCAAAATGGACTACATCTAGGAATAACTAGGTAGCCAAATTGCTGAAGTCAATTCTTCTCTCCAACAATTCTTGAACAAATTCCAGGGTCCTTTCTCCTCTTACCCACTTCTCTATCCTGAAGATGCTGATTGAAACTAGCCTCTACACTCTCATTCCAATTACCTACCTCGTGACCCTCATCTTCCCAGAGTTGAGGTGAACAAATTTGATGGGTCAGATCCAACATCCTGGGTTACACAATTGGAACACGATTTCTCCCTACATGGCATTACTGATGAGCTTACCAAGCTTCATTACGAAATTCTCTATTTCGATATGGAACGACGGAAATGGTGGTAATGGCGTAGAAATTCACGTCAAGGATATCTTGCTTGGTCACAATTTGTTGCTGAGCTGTATGAGCACTTCGACACACACACCCACAATTTAGGATGCATGACCAAGTTGAAATAGTTTGGAACAGTGGAAGATTTTATTGTTGCCTTTGAGTACTTGGCTTTCCACGTGGAGGGCATGGCATATTATTTTTTTAGGGAATGTTTTATCAGTGGCCTCAAGGATGGAATTCTAGCTTAGGGCATAATGACTCACCCCCAGACTTGGTTGGAAGCAACTAAACATGCCAAGGAGGTACAACAAGTCATATTGGCCCAAAGAAAAAAACCCACTTTTGTTCCCCGCCCTAAAACCACCACCCCTACCTCTTAGGCCACTCCTCTCAAGGTCCAAAAATTAACGCAGGCAGAAATGGCTGAATGCCAACTCAAGGGTCTTTGCTATAATTGTGATGACAAATACTTTCCAGGGCACAAGTATAAAGAACATAAACTCTTTATGGCCATTTCAGAGGATGTTTCTGATGAAGATGTTGAGGTATCTCTTGAAGTTGTGCTACCCCAAATAGATAATATTTCACTGCCCGCTGATACTCACAAAGTTGAACCATTGATTTCGCTGAATGTTCTCATTTGTTTTTCTCCCCCCCAAACCCTCAAATTGATTGGTTACAATAAGCACTGAAAAGTCATCATCCTAGTTGACGGTGGCAACACTCATAATTTATTTCATCACCACATTGCTCAAGAGGTCAATTTCTGTATTCGTGATGTCAACAATTATCAAATCATGATTACCAATGGTGGTTCCATGAAACGTGGGGGGCCTTGTGCAAATGTGTGTCTACAAATTGGTCAGTATAACCTGAAATCTCACATGTTTTCTATTGACATGGGTGGTTGTGACACTGTGCTTGGTAATGAATGGTTACACACTCTTGGCCCCATAACCATGGATTTTAAGGATTTAACCATGTAATTCCAATAGGAAGGATAACAATATAAATTCCAAGACATTAAATCAGGGTACCTAGAGATCACTAGTTCCCACCGCATGGAAAAGTTACTCAAAAAAGGTCATTCTGGCATTATTACCCAACTCCATTCCATTCAAGCGGTTGAGACACCCCCGATACACCCCAAACTTCAAGCTATCCTTTCTCGCCATCCCATTGTTTTCCAAACTCCCCAGGGCCTTCCCCCTTCCCACGGAGACCATGACCATTCCGTTCCGTTTACTTTTTGTATTATGTGTTACATGAGACTACAATCTCTGGGGTTTATCAACGCCAATTGAAAAGAGCACCAACTCCAAGAGAGCACCAAATCTCAATACAAGACCCAACTTGCGGATCTCAGCTCCAACTGAGATGTGAGGAATCCAACCCTCAAGTACAAGACCCAACTTGTAGACATAAAACAATTTGTCAAACTATATCAATAGCCTATACCAACACAAGTGCATCAAATATGCACAACACAACTTGTCTCATCATCCAAATCAGATCTACTCACCAAGATCAATCACCAAGACAATTCTCAACCATATGCACAATGTCATCAAGATAACCAACATGATACCTATAACAATACACCATACTCACCATGAACCAAATACCATAAACCCTTACATCAACAGTGCATCAAATCCTCATTGGAATGCAACCTCAAACTGTATCAATAACTTCAACAATACAAAAACCCTCGAACATGCACCACTCATGAACCAATCATGTATCCAAACCACTAACCAATGCATGTCACAATGCACTACAATATATGCCAATAAATAAAACAAAATGCATTAGCAATGTACTTCACCAGATCTACCTCATAACCATTCACTACATCAAGTACTATACAACAATAGTACTTCTAGGAAGATGCCTAAACTCACAAGACCATTCCTCATTCATATCCAAACAAATGTCTCAAATAAATCCCAACAAATGTGCCAATGATAAAAAACATTTATACCAGCACTGTACCTCTGTAGATCTACCCTATGCAACATACATCATTAAGCCAATGATGTCCCAAGAGCATCTACTCAACCTCATATGTCCATACCTCAAACTATCACAAATATCCAATCATGTGGCATACCTTTTTGAACCTATAGATAGATCTAGTATACATGATCACTATTGAACCTCTAGGAGACTCTTCTTAGCCTCTGCAACCTGAACCAAGCTTCAATATTCACTTCTGGTAGTTCTCACGTGATGTAGGCAAGGTGTCCAGCGGGGCCTCTCGGGACAAGCTCTACTCAACCCGTGGAGGTGCCTCGTGGGACGTCTACTGGGTGACCCATGGGGATGACCCTAACTAGGGTTTTTCCCGATTTCTTCGCACTCCACTGCAACCATGAAACTTTATCGTCACTTTACCTTCGTTTTCTCATACTTGAGAAACTTGAGATGTATCAATGAGTATGTCACACACCCACTACGACAACCTAGATTTTTCATCTTTTCTTCGAGGGACAGAATCCCTGAATTTATATGGGGCCTAACGCAGACCATCCCTTCCCTTATCTTCTTCCATGTGATCGTTGGCTATGACCACAGGCCTTACCAAAAAGGCGCTTCCGGATTTCGCATTTCGAGATTTCTGTGTGCGAGCTCTCCCCGGCTCCCTGTCCCTTGAAATGATGAAACCTGAAATGGGGTTAACGAGCTCCTTGGCTCCCCTTTTTCCTACTCCATGCGACCACCTTAGTGAACACACGCTAACGCCGAATGGCACTACCGAAACTTGACTTTCGAGATTCCTGTTGCAAGGAACCCTTGTTCCTTCAATCCCCGAAACCCGGAAGCCTGGTATCATCTGGATCTATGGTCCAGATAGTCGACTTGATCAACAACCTGGATTAAATCCCGACATTCTACCTTTCGGGATTCTGGCGGGGTCTTCACTCCTATTTCCCCGATCTCCAGAATATGAAAGATCATGGCATATTATTTTTTTAGGGAATGTTTTATCAGTGGCCTCAAGGATGGAATTCTAGCTTAGGGCATAATGACTCACCCCCAGACTTGGTTGGAAGCAACTAAACATGCCAAGGAGGTACAACAAGTCATATTGGCCCAGAGAAAAAAACCCACTTTTGTTCCCTGCCCTAAAACCACCACCCCTACCTCTTAGGCCACTCCTCTCAAGGTACAAAAATTAACACAGGCAGAAATGGCTGAATGCCAACTCAAGGGTCTTTGCTATAATTGTGATGACAAATACTTTCCAGGGCACAAGTATAAAGAACATAAACTCTTTATGGCCATTTCAGAGGATGTTTCTGATGAAGATGTTGAGGTATCTCCTGAAGCTGCGCTACCCCAAATAGATATTATTTCACTGCCTGCTGATACTCACAAAGTTGAACCACTGATTTCGTTGAATGTCCTCATTTGTTTTTCTCCTCCCCAAACCCTCAAATTAATTGGTTACAATAAGCACTGAAAAGTCATCATCCTAGTTGACGGTGGCAACACTCATAATTTATTTCATCACCACATTGCTCAAGAGGTTAATTTTTGTATTCGTGATGTCAACAATTATCAAATCATGATTACCAATGGTGGTTCCATGAAACGTGGGGGGCCTTGTGTAAATGTGTGCCTACAAATTGGTTAGTATAACTTGAAATCTCACATGTTTTCTATTGACATGGGTGGTTGTGACATTGTGCTTGGTAATGAATGGTTACACACTCTTGGCCCCATAACCGTGGATTTTAAGGATTTAACCATGTAATTCCAATAGGAAGGATAAAAATATAAATTCCAAGACATTAAATCAGGGTACCTAGAGATCACTAGTTCCCATCGCATGGAAAAGTTACTCAAAAAAGGTCATTTTGGCATCATTACCCAACTCCATTCCATTCAAGTAGTTGAGACACCCCCGATACACCCCAAACTTCAAGCTATCCTTTCTCGCCATCCCATTGTTTTCCAAACTCCCCAGGGCCTTCCCCCTTCCCACAGAGACCATGTCCATTTCGTTCCTTTAATCCCGAGCAATCTTTCTCCCAATGTTCACCCTTATTGTCATCCATTTGCTAAAAAAAATGAAACTGAGAAAACTGTGCAAGAATTGTTAGAAGAAGGTGTTATCCATCCCAGTACTGTCGTCATGGTCCTCAAGAAGGAAGGCACTTGATGCATGTGTCCTGATTTTTGTGCCCTTAACAAACTTACCATCAAGGAAAAATTTCCCATTCCTGTCACAGGTGACCTTCTGGATGGAATCAGTGGGGCTCCATACTTTACCAAACTTGACCTCCATTTGGGCTACCACCAGATACGCATGAAAGAGGAAGACATCCCTAAGACTGCATTTCTCACTCATGAGGGCCACTATGAGTTCTTGGTTATGCCCTTGGTCTCTGTCATGCCCCCTCCACTTTTCAAAGTCTCATGAATCATGTATTTCATCCTTTCCTCTCTTACTTCGTGTTAGTTTTCTTTGATGATATTCTCATCTATAGTAGAATGTGCCCAACCCATCTCGCTTATGTAGATCAAGTTCTCTACATCCTCTCCAAGCACCGAATTTTCCTCAAAGAATCTAAATGTGCTTTTGGCGCCTCTGAAGTTGAGTACCTGGGTCATATTGTTGGAAAGAATGGTGCAAGGGAAGATCCCAATAAAATTGAAGCTATACAAAATTGGTCTCACCTTAAAACTCTTAAAAGTCTGCGTGGTTTCCTGGGTTTAACGGGCTATTATCGCAAGTTTGTTCAGAATTATGGAAAAAGTGCGGCTCCTCTCACAACTCTCCTTGAAAAAAATGCTTTCAATTGAACTCTATTAGTTGACCAATCCTTCCAAGCCTTGAAATTAGGTATGTGCACCACTCCTATAGTGTCCCTACTTGACTTCACCAAGAGCTTTGTTCTAGATTGTGATGAATCAGGGAGAGGAATTGAGCCACTCCTCATGCAAGTTGGATGACCTTTGGCTTTCACCAACAAACAATTGCCAGACTGACATTTGGGCCAATCAATTTATGAAAAGGAAATTTTGGCTATTTTGCATGCAGTGGATCTCTGACGCCCTTATCTATTGGGACAATGCTTCCAAATTAAGATGGATCATTAAAGCCTCAAGTACTTCCCGGAACAATGAATTTCATCCCCGGAGCAACAAAAATGGGTGACTAGGATGTTTGGATATGATTATGAGATTGTTTATAAGAAGGGTAAAGAAAATGTGGTGGATGATTCTCTTTCTAGAAAATATGAAGATGAAGGGCCCCTCTTTTCCCTCTCATTCATTGTTGTCGATCGACTTCATACTGTTTGACATGAATGGTTGCAAGACCCCAAAATTTCTAGCATAATAAAAAAACTTCAACATGATCCCCAAGCTGCTCCATGGTACTCTTGGCACAATGACAAGTTTCTCTATAAAGGTCGCTTTTATTTAAGAAAACAACACTTAAATACAAGGTTCTCTTCGAGTTTCATGCTTCACCTATAGAAAATCATTCAAGTTTTACCAATACTTATGAACTAGTCAAACGATATTTCTTTTGGGATGGTATGAAACAAGACATCGACACGTTTATGGCTAAATGTGATACTTTTCAACACAATAAGGATGAGACTATCAAACCTCCTGGTATACTCCAACCATTTATGATTCCACCTACTATTTGGATAGATTTTTCTATGGATTTCATTATTGGCTTACCTAAATCAGGAAATAAGTAGGTCATCATGGTGGTAGTGGATCGTCTTTCCAAATATGCTCATTTATGTGCTCTTCAACACCCATTCACATCATCCACATTGGCTCAAATGTTTATGGATAATATCTTCTAACTCCATGGAACGCCTCATTCTATTGTTTCTAACTGTGATCCCACTTTTACCAACAATTTCTGGAAAGAATTATTTAGGCTCTAGGGAACTCAATTGCATCTCGGCACAACCTATTATCCCCAAAATGATGGCCAAAGGAAAGTGGTCAACAAGTGTTTGGAAATATATTTGAGGTGTTTTACATCTCACAAACAACATCAGTGGGTTCGATGGTTACCCCTAGATGAATGGTGGTACAACACCTCTTACCATATTGCCACTCACATGACTTCTTTTGAAGAAATATATGGACATATGCTACCATTGGTTCTCCCATATATATCGAGTGTCTCCAAGGTTTAGGAGGTTTACCACAACCTTACCGTCTGCATGACCATTCTCCGTACTCTCAAAGAAAATTTGGTAATGGATCAAAACCGCATGAAGCAACATCAAAATCAAGGTCATTTTGAACGTCAATTTGCTGAAGGGGATCAAGTGTTTCTCCGTCTCCAACCATAAAAGAAGACTTCACTCAAAGCCCAAAAATGTCATAAAATTGGACCAAAATTTTATGGTCCTTATACTATTCTCAAATGCGTGGGACCAGTGGCCTATCAGTTAGATTTACCTAGTCACTTCAAGATACATCCTTTTTTCATGTCTCATGCCTGAAGAAAGTGATTGGCACCAAATTCCACACCTAGACCAAAATACTAGAGTTGGATGAAGAAGGTTCTATTTGGTTGCAACCACAAGCCGTCTTGGACCAGTGAGAGCGTCACCTCCATCAATGCACCATCAAGAAAGTTTTGGTTCACTAGAAGGATACTCCACCAAAAGATGCCACTTGGGAATCAACTACCATTTTACAACATTTTCCTCATCTTAAGCCTTGAGGACAAGGCACTTTTTCAAGGGGGGAGGGAATGTTAGGGATCTAACCCCTCACATAGATAGAATAATATATTTTTCATGTAATAAAGGACAACATTAGTTAATAAGGCCTAAATATATTTTCCATGTAATAAAGGCCGACATTAGTTAGTAAGGCCTATTTAGTAATTGTGAACAAGTCAATGTAAGAAGACCTAATAGAAGCTTCTCCTTCTAGAAAGATGTTCCTCTAGAATGTTCTTTAGAAGATAGAATTAATATAAATAGGAGTAGGAGGCATGAGAAAGCTTGTCTTGAGAATTATTGTAATAGAGCTCTGCTCTGCTGGAGGTTTCTCCCTTGAAGAGGCAAGTGAACATTGCTTTCTTTGAATAAAGGTATTATTTATGGTATTTCTCTTCTCAGTATTTTGTTGTTCCATTGATATCTATTGAATATTCATGTTTCTTCATATTATATTACATTTGGTACTTTACACATGCATACCGATATTTAATATTATTATCTCATATCGGCCCCTGGGCACACCACCTTCATGCGTAACCTCAAGTCTCAATCTTCTGGTGCCTGATAGCCTGGTGGGTTTAATGATATCATAATATATCAGATCCCAGGCATATCACTATCAGATGCACCTTCAAATCTCAGTCCTTCGTTTCTTGATAGCCTAGTGGGGGTTAATATTATTAAAACATTGGGAGAAATGAAAATAATCCCAGACATTGAAATAGTAGCAAATAAATGTTGTCAGATAATTTTTTTTCCAAAGTTATAGAATTAGCCTCTGTGCAGACCAAATCCATGTGACTGGTCTATTTAACAAAATCAATATTTTTCCCCAAAGAAGAAATTATGAGCTTCTCCACTTCTTGTGCACATAAATGAATTATATGGTTTACAATGTAAGGTTTCCTTCTCTTAATATTCATACTTAATAAGAAAATAAATGGTAATTTTGAGTAATTACCAAGAGTTACCAACCTCCTTTCTCCATGCAAATTTTGCTCACAATAATCTTAATAAAATATATAAACTCATATATTTATTTATTTGAGCTTCTTTCTCTTGGGATCAAACCTTCCCACATTAAAAATTCTTCTTTATCATGACCGTCTGCCCACCCAAAATCATGCAAATCTTTACTACTTTTTAGGAAAAAACCACCTTTTCATATATTTACCTTTGGACATGATTTTACTGAGTAAATATAGGTAATAATTCTATTCTTACCATGTCTTAATAAGACATAAATTAAATACAAAACATATAATTCATGATTTATTTTTATTTTACACATTCCTCATGTTAAATACTTTATCCTTTCAACTATATAGCCTAGGCTTATGAGACCATAATTATGGTCCATCTTTCATTCCAAGACTCCCCCTTCTCAAGATTATCATGTTGGGTGGAAGTTAAGGGATTTTACCCATGTTTTCACAAATTATTTAGCAATCAACTAAGCCTTCCAAGAAGGTCTTAAGGCTTGACCATTAACCATGGATAGGTCATCTCCCATAACTGATCTACAACTTCAATATTATAGGAAGCAACACTCATTTAACATAAATTATGTATTCTCATCTTCAAATGCTTTGTGAAGACTTTAACAACTTGGTATTCACTACTAACACATGATATTTATTCATGTAAATGGGATGAAAATTCCCAACCAACACTCTATTCATACTCAGAGCTACAAATTATCACTTACAAAAACCATTAAAAACAAAGTCTGTCCTCCAGATGGGGTGTCACCGAGCACATCGCACCCTCCGACAGGCGGGAGGACACGTGACCTCAATCCACTCAGAGTCTTTCCACCGCACATCGCACTCCTGCCCTCCAATGGCAACATTTAACACCATGCATTCAATTCTCAGAGCTACTACCCCCATTATCGCCCTCACACAACTCTAGTTATGGCGATGGTGCTCCAGGACGAAGACGAAGTTAACATGATAGGTTGGGCTCCCAACCAGTCCCATCGCAAGCTCTAGCTCCATGGGTTTTATTTCACACCTGTGGTTTCTTCCGCTCATTCTCACACCTCGGCCCTAGCTCCTCACAACCTCAACTCTGGTTTTCTCCATATCTGGTTCGTGTCCATCCCTCCTCTCCTATTTTTCTTCCCGATGCCGAGGCAAAGAGGAAAATCTAAGTGAGTGGCGCCATGGTATAACTCGCGACAGTGAGTCTCGCGAGGGCGAGGATGACAAGCTACTCAGAACTTGCCTTAGAATCCATACCATGCCTCTACTTTGGATCCCTATCCTCTGTCCTCCCTGTGGGCATGCATAGTGGAGTGGTTTGATAGCATGGGAAATTCCCTTGGCTTCACACCTAAGCTTAGCCCAAAATCTCCACCCATACTCCAGTCTCCCTGCCGCTTGCTCTCTCCGTCCACTCTCCCTAGACCGACCGCCCCCCTCACTTCTTCCTCCTCCCCTCTCCATTCTTCCACCTCCCCACACTCTTCTTCTGATGTTCCGTCACCTCTTTCACCTCCTCTTCCTCCCCTGCCCTCTTGTGCTCGGTGCGACGGGTTTATGAATCTGCATAATTCTCTAGACATCACCCAGAACTCAGTCTTCGAAGTCAAGCGCGACATGGCAAAGATGCTGAACATAGACGAACGTCAGGAGCACCGCGAGGAGTGCTTGGAGACTCTCTTATGTGCTCTCCTGAACACCACTCCAGACATAGGGACTCCAACCATGAACATTGTGAATGATCCTCAGAAGGAACGAAAGCCAGGCCCAAGCTCCAATTGAAATTGACATTCACAATTTTTCTTGGTTTTTTGATGTCTTTAGACGGTTTATTTCTCTGGGTTCTAGCCCTGCGAGGCACCTTAGTTTCTAGACTTAGCAAAACAATTTGTCACATGACATTTTTCTCTCCTCTTACTGCAATTGTGAACTGTTAGGACATTTGTGAACTGTATGGACATGTGGCAGAATTGGTTTCCCATCTGGGCGATGCTGCCACTGTCTCACTGTTTACCCTGACAACTGTAATTTTTTGACTCTAGAAGGTTTTAATATATATCTCTAACTTACAAAAAAAAACCAGAGACTGTCAAAGGAAAACAAAAAAATATATTTTCCATGACTCGATTCAAATTTTATAATCAACCGTGCACATGGAGCATCGATTTCATTACTTGAACATAATATCAAATTATTCAAATAAGCAAAACAAAAATTCCATAGTATCAAGGAACTTATCATGACAATACAAAACATTGAAAGACTTATCTAAGAGTTTAAGATAAATTGGCCACTGCTGATGGGTGAACCTCTTTCCACCCAACCATAGGCATGACTATCTTTTATCTATCCTTGCATTTGGCCACCCCCGAGCAAGAAGATGATGCCATGCAAGAAAAATCTCACTCAATAACATAGGTAAACATATGGAGGCTACTCTCCTTCATCAACATAAATTAGAAATTTATATCTCTAATTCCACTAAGCAAGGGGGCTTGCTCTTGACTCAGGGAGTCAAAACAGTTAGCTTGAACAACTGACACCTAAAAAATTCGCAACGTCATTTATCAACTTGATTTAGAGATTCTAACTTGTTATTTCTCACTCAGAAACCAAAGAACTTGACTTCCCCCTATTTGCCATGAACCAGAGGCTCTTTATGAACATTCTTCCTCCAATTTCGTGAGTCTGATACCACTCTCTAACCTCCCTAATTTCGTGGGTCAATTTTCCCCCAAATATGGGGTCAGTTCAGAAGTCTCCAGATGGGTAATTTTCTACCCATGCTTCCGAGGTTAAGAAATTATCGTACAACCCCCCATTCTTTCTCATAATTGTGGAAAGATGGTAGTTCAACTACCAACTTCCTTCATCAACTGAAATTCTAGAAAAATGGGCAATCTAGTTTTTTCTTGAATATTAAATTGGCAAAGAAATTTCCTCACAATTTCCCTCTAATGGCATCATTTCTATGTAAGTGCTCCACCCATCAATAGTTTCTTTTTCATTATCATCAAAATGCATTTTATCATTTTGATTTTTCATTATGGTTCATACATTAAACATACTAGCCATGATTCATGGGGACATTTAGACATATATTTACATATTGGGGAAAACATGGTGTTACAGAATGAGCACATTGTGTGGAACATGAAGGAGACTACCAATTACAACCAATATGTATACTAGACAAGAAGGTCATGATGTTCAAGAACAAAACCAAAGGACAAGTAAAGGTCCAATGGATGTACTATAACTTGGAAGAAGTGACATGGGAGTTGGAGGATACAACATGGAATGAATACTTGCATTGATTTTAACATTTTGATGTAAAATTATTGTATATAGTGGTGATGTGCACAAAGGACATTGCAAAATCCAGGGGGAGAGGAATGTAACACCCCAGTTTTGATCCCGACATTAACAATGTATATATGTGTATACGATGAATTCATGAGGGCCAAGAGATTAGTATGTAAAGGTACTTTGAATAATAATAAAAATATACATCACATGCTATAGATGAAGAAGGATGAAATACATGGGGGGCTATGATTCTACAAGAGAGGAAAGAATTGGAAACTTAGGGGGTCAAATACAAATAATAATACCCTAAAGTTATGTCCTTTACCTCATATTATGCTAAGTCATATCAACCTTGTGATTATTTTCCAAGAGAGATATGTGTGCTTCTTAGGAAGACATGTGTTGTATCATGGACATGCAAATATAACCCATGATTTTGATCATGGAAAAGGTTGTTGTCCTCCTTTCTTCAGGGGGTGTTGTCTCTGAGTCCAAGCTAACATGACATGGATGTGAGTAAAGGATGGAAAGTTGCTACTATGAAACCACGAAGGATTCAAACTGTGTGTATGGTAAATGGTGGTTATTGATGTTGGGTTGTTATATTCTTTGTAGTGAAAGTCGAATCAAGGTGGATCGATTAGCAGTAAAAGTCAAAGGTCGAGGTGGATCGACTGGACAAAGTCGAAGTTGAGGTGATCTATAAAAATTTGAAGAGGTCACTTGACAAGAGGTTGAGATGAAATCGTGTGGCAACCGTTTGAAGACCAAATGAAGGTCGACTAGTAGTCGATTGGTAATCTGACTAGAAGTCTACTATAATAGAATCCGAAGATTCATGGGATTTGTATCCAATGATCTGCATGGATCTGTAACCATTTTTTGGTGCCTTTCTTTAGGTTTTTTCCTATTGTAAATCCTATAAATAAGGCGTGTTGTATTTGTATTAAGTGGATCTTCATGTTAAGCTTTAGCAATAGGGTCTCCCATTAGAACCTATTGAGAATATTGAATATATAAAAGTGACTGAGATAAACAAAGGATATATAAGGTGAATTTTAGAGGGAAGGTGAAGTAGAGAAGGTCGAAAATTCAAGGGAGGATAAAGTCTTTTGATGATGCTTTCTAAGGTATGTTATTTACAGGTCATCTCACCATTTTTCCAATAATTTTTTTTCTAGAATGATTCAAATAGGGAAATATGGAGGAAGTTGAGATGACATATCCAAGTAATTGTGATAAAATTTTCATCTTATGGGTCTTTTTATTTTTGGAGTTACACTATGTGGAAGATAGTGTTTGTGGATGGTCCTAAAACTAGTCTAAAACAGGTGTTCTGAGTAAAAACGTCATAACTTATTCATATTAGATCCAAATTTATTGAGACAGAATGCGTTGGAAAGGATACAATCTTTAGTATGTTTTTTTTTTTTTTCATATCCATTCAACAAATATTCCATGCGTGGAATGCTCGACAAATTCTCTCTACAGAATAAGCCAAAATTCAGCAAAGTCTGCCATTTTTGCTATAACTCCTTTTCCAGGAGGTTCGAAGTAGTGAAACCTGGAGGAATTGTAGAAAACACACCGAAGAACATTGTGTACCATTTTCAGACCTTTATTCATTACAGGTACAAAGTTATGATTGTTGCAAGTTAGGGTTGTTGACTAATCCAAAATTAGTCATGTGAGACTAAAGTAAAGTTTGATGAAAATGCTAGTCTCTTGTTGTTAAAGTTAAGGAATGTTTGCAGGTCTGTGATCACATACACCAGGTTTGTTACAAATTTACATGTATGTTTATATTAATGTTTTGATGGTTACATTTGGTCATGACATGGTACATGCTTGAGGCTACATAACAATGATGTTTGACACATGGTTTTATGTAAGGGTTTATGATATTTGGCTTATGGATTTGTGATGTATTGCTAGAGGAATCTCATTGGTTGTATTGATGTATTTTTTGGCATATGGTTGACGTATATGTTGAGTTCATGGATGAGACACTTAGTTAATGAGTTGGCATATACATGAGGTGTATGGTATGGTGATGTTGGTACATCTTGATGAGGCATAGTTTGACTTATTATTGGTACATGATTTGTACATGCTTGGTACATTGTCAGAGGCACTTAGTAATCTTGTTGGACATATTTGGAGTGATATTGGCACATGGTTTGCATAGATATCTTGGTATTGGTGATAGTTGTGAGGTGTTATGATGTGCATTGTTGATGCACTCGTGATGGTGCAGGTTGTGCTAGTTGTTTATGTACATGATTTGTTGATGAGATTATTGTGACAGGTTATTGGCATAGGTTGTTGGTTACAGGTTATTGGTACATTTATTGCTACAGGTTGTTGGTACAGGTATTGCTACAAGTTCTTGGTACAGGTTGCTTGGTACATATTTTTACATGTTTACAGTGACAATGGTTGATTCAGTGACAGTGACAAGTTGTCTACATTTGGCACTGATATTTCAGGGTAGCAGGATGGGGCAATGATAGGTGGTTGGAGCCACCTTCTGGTTGGAGCTGAAGAACCAGGGAGTTGGATCTTGCTTTAGGTTGGAGCCTAAGAATTAGGGGTTTGGAGCCTCGTTTTGGTTGGAGCGAGCTAATATTCTGTCAAACACTTAGCAACCTAGAGATAACTGTCTTCATAAATTTCAGAAATGCATAAAACCCACATTCAAAAATTTCCATAAGAAGAAATACACATTGCTAAGAAAAATATGTAGCAGAAATACACAGTGGACAACAACCCATAACTCACAGAAATTTAGGCAAATGACAGGGAAAACGCCAATGTGGGGAAACCCAACGAGAGAGAGAGAGAGATCTATTATTCAGCTTCAGGAAAGTACTAATCAACAGTAAAACAACATTTCCAGTCAAGGAAAATACCTCATAGCACCAAATCTGTCCCACATAAATCTGCCTCATTTTCCGTGCCAAAATCATACCGCTCTTCAGCCTCTTCCGTACCTCATTTTCTGTGCCCACAGTCTGTTGTACGGATTGTTCCGTATGACCCAAAAACAACCACCAAAAATATGAAAATTGCCTCGATTTTCGTGCTAAATTCGTATGGATGTACAAACTCGTACGAATCCGTACAGTATGACCTCCCACAACAGAAAAATATTTCGGCCAAAAATTCATAAAAAAATTTCTTGGGAATCGTGCCCACTTTCCTCGAAAAATGTGCCCTCTTTGCTGCTCACTTTCCTCTCTCAAGCATACTCAGAAAATCTCTCTAACTCTCCTCTCGATGTCCTCTCTCGACATTCGACATGTCTTGCACACTACCCAATGCATTCTTTTATAATCTGAAAATGACATTTTCCCCCCAAAAGTGTCTTTTCACCTTCCCTAACCCTAGATCCAAAGGCCAAGATTAGATCTTGCCTTTTCCAAGATCAAGGGTCATGATTCGTTCCCTCCGAAAATGTCTCATTTAAAATTAAAGTGAATTTCACTTTATTACATAAGTGCTTTATGAAAATAAAGTCACTTTAAAAATAGAAGGTACACTTTATTAAAAAGTCACTTTAATTAAAGAACCACTTAAACAACTTTATAAAAACTATTACAAAGTTAAGTTCCTGGTAGTGTAAATATTAAGGTAACATCCGCATACAAGACAAAACATGCGGAGTACCTCCCGAGATAAACAACTAACACTCCCTCTTAGCGAGGGATGTACTCGTTGCCATCTCCATCATCTAGTCCCATCACACTATGCTTTGTAGGAGCTCCCTATGAACCTGGAGCCATCCGCAACACCTGCATAGAACTCGAACTAGAAGAACTTCTCCTGGAAACCTCCCAGAACCCTGAGCTCACTTCATCTTGAGAATTGGTTCGATCAACCTGGCTGAGATTTTTGCCAGTGCTTAGAAGAGACTCGCTCTCTTCTCTTGGAATGCAAGACTGATACCTTGGCACCACCGCAGTCTGAGAAGCCTCCTCATGCTCCTCATCCGACGCTGAATCATACATCAAAGGCTGTCCTCTCAACATATACAACCTATTCACCCGGTTATCGATCAACTACAGCTCTACTGGGTCCACTCCCTCTCTGTAGATAAAGACATGTTCCCTCTTGAACAATACACAATATCCTACATCCTCCAAAGATGAGACTGAGAGCAAGTTAACACTCAACCCTAGAACAAAGAGAATTCCATCAACCTCCAAGAGTCCCCCAAACTCAAGTTGGAATCTGACATTCCCAACTCCACGTACAAATCTCGCCATACCACCTTCATTTACCACCTGTCGGCCAGGACCAATCTCTATGAAGTCTGGGAATACTCGCCAGATTCCCATCACGTGGTTAGAGGCTTTGCTATCCACAATCCATCTGACATCACCTCCGAATCCTCCACTACCGACACTAGAAACTAGGGTAACCAAAGAAAATTTCCTATCGAACTTTGAAGCAAAGTCCTCTATGACTGTTGTAGCAGTTGTCTCAAGCCCCTCTGACTCCTTCTTCTTCTTCTTCCTTTCAGGACAATGAGAGGTAAGGTGCCCCAACTGGTTACAACAATAACATCTGACTTTACTCAAGTCCCTTCCAGAACTTCCTTTCTTCTTTCTCTTTGCCACAAGAGCAACATTCTCATCAACTCTGTCTGTCTTCTGATCACTGCTTTGAGATCTTTCTCGGATCTCCTCCTGAGTGAAATCATCCCACAGTCTGCTCCAATCTGGTATATGCTCACGACCCACCACACACTTCACGAAGACTTCCCAATCTTTGGTGAAGCCATTTAAGGCTATCCTCACTAACTCAGAATCCGAAATGACCTCTCCAACAGCTGCCAGCTCATCTTTAACTTGAGCCACCTGGGTAAGATAAGAAGAGACACTCTCCTCCTTACCCATCTTGGTATCATGCAACTTATCCCTCAAGGCCATCTTTCGATTCTCGTTCTTTGCCTCAAACAAGTTTTTAAGTGCATCCCACATCTCCTTGGCAGTCTTTTTCTCAGCCAAGTGTGGGATAAGGTGATCCTTCACCCAATCCAGAATAATCTTCTGAGCTTTGGCTTTCTTGACCTCATGCAAGTCCAAAGCAACATGATCTGCTATAGGAGATGCTACAACAGAGTTGACATAGCTATAGATCTTGTTCTCCTTGAGAACGACTAACAAATGAACCTTCCATTGCAAGTAGTTGGAAATGCCATCCAACCGATCCTCATATCTAATGCTTGTAGCCATATTACCCATCACAACTCAAGGAAAACAATCACACCCTTTTGCCCAAATATCACACTGCCCATTGTCAGAGACAAAGCTCTGATACCATGTAGTTTTTTTTAATGACAAAAATCAACAAGCTAATATTCTGTCAAACACTTAGCAACCTAGAGATAATTGTCTTCATAAATTTTACAAATGCATAAAACCCACATTCAGAAATTTCCATAAGCAAAAATACACATTACTAAGCAAAATATGCAGTGGAAATACACAGTGGACAACAACCCATAACTCACAGAAATTTAGGCAAATGCCAGGGAAAACCCCAATGTGGGGAAACCCAACGAGAGAGAGAGAGATCTATTATTTAGCTTCAGGAAAGTACATATCATCAACAAAACAACATTTCCAGCCAAGGAAAATACCTCACAGCACCAAATCTGTCCCACAAAAATATGCCTCATTTTCTGTGCCAAAACCGTTTCGCTGTCCAGCCTCTTTCGTACCTCGTTTTCCATGCCCACAATCCGCTGTAAGGACTGTTTCGTACGACCCAAAAAAACCATCGAAAATCTAAAAAGTGCCTCGAAAACTGTGCCCAAAATCACCTCGATTTTTGTGCCAAATCCATACAGCTGTACGGCCCTTACGAATCCATACAGTACAACCTCCCACAACAGAAAAATATTTCGGCCAAAAATTCACAGGAAATTTTCTTGGGAATCGTGCCCACTTTCCTCGAAAAACGTGCCCTCTTTGCTGCTTACTTTCCTCTCTCAAGCATACTCAGAAAATCTCTCTAACTCTCCTCTCGATGTCCTCTCTCGACATTCGACATGTCTTTCACACTACCCAATGCATTCTTTTATAATCTGAAAATGACATTTCCCCCCCAAAAGTGTCTTTTCACCTTCTCCAGCCCCAGATCCAAAGGCTAAGATTAGATCTTTCCTTTTCCAAGATCAAGGGTCATGATTCATTCCCTCCAAAAATTTCTCATTTAAAATTAAAGTGAATTTCACTTTATTACATAAGTGCTTTATGAAAATAAAGTCACTTTAAAAATAGAAGGTACACTTTATTAAAAAGTCACTTTAATAAAAGAACCACTTAAACAACTTTATAAAACTATTACAAAGTTAAGTGCCCAGTAGTGTAAATATTAAGGTAACATCCGCATACAAGACAAAACATGCGGAGTACCTCCCGAGCTAAAAAGCTAACATTAGCCACCTTCCGGTTGGATACGAAAAACATAGGGGGTTGGAGCCTCCTCTGGTTGGAGCCAAAGAATTGGAAGTTGGTGCTTCCTTGAATGTAATTCTTAAAGACATATAAGAAAAACATTTTGTGGTTTTCTCCCACATTGGGTTTCCACGTAAAATACTGGAGTACTATGCATTGCGTGGATGTGTCTATTATTGTTTATTATGAACCGATGGATGTTAATGTTATATGATGCCATAACATATTAACGATGAATCGATGAACATTGTTGAATAAGTTAAAGGAATATAAACTATGGTTAAAAGTATATAAATTGTTGATTACTGATTCACCCCCCCTCTTAGTATTCCAACAATTGGTATCAGAGAAGGTTCCTTCAAGAAACAATTTAACCGCTAGAAGGAGATCATGGAATCTATTGAGAATGGAGTACCAATGTTAATGGTCAGAGTGGTCTAAAGTTTGAGATTTGGAGCAGAAAATCAAGAACCTTTTTTTGGGCACATGGATATGATATTTTGAAATTAGTTGTGATAGGACACAATGCTACAAAGGAAGCAAAGACTGTAGCCAAGAAAGAATTGAAAAGGAACAACAAAATTGCAATGGATTTCATCTGGGAAGGCCTATATGATTCAGTTAAGGACACGGTGGGTAAATGTTCATCAACTAAAGAAATTTGGGATAACTTACATGATATGTTTTCTTCACCCATCACAGAGTCAAAGAATGTCAAAAAAGATGCAGGTACAAAACAAGAAGAAAGATGTTCATCGTTTCAAACCGATTAAGAAGAAGAAGAGTACGTAATCAACATAAGTATGTTGTTTCTCTTTAATTGTGAAAAAAACAGACATCTTGAAATTGAATGCCATGAAGGTAATGGGACATAATTGAAATAAAAGATGATTATGAAGCATAATTGATAAGTTCTTTAGATGAACTAACGAAATAAAGAGAAGAAAACAAGTCACTCAAGAAAGAATTGATGAAGCAAAATGAAAGTGTTCACATTTTTGAATAAGCCCAACAAATCGAAGAAAATTCTGAAGATCAAAAAGCAGTATTTGGAATCTAACATAGCAACACAAAAGGAAGAAGCAAAAATGAGATAGAAGATACTGACATATAATCTTAAGGAAATAACTAACGATCTAAACCAGCTTGAGGTAGAGTTTGGTCAAGAAGAGAAAAAACTTGAAGAAGAAATAATCACATCAAAAATCCAGCTTGAAGAAGTGAAGAGAACATAAGAAGTCATGAAGTCTCAAATGATAAAGAAAGAAGAATATGTTGAAAAGCTTGAAGAAGAAGTTGTTACACTAAGATTCAAAGTCATCAAGCTCATCAAGAACATTGAAAAGACAGAAGCATCCACATCATCAGTCGAAGTACCAGAAGAAAATAATGAAGAGAATCCAAAGACTTATGCAGAAGCCATCAAAGGTTCGATGAAGAAAGAAGAATGAAATGCCCTAAAGAAGATCATTATAGAAGTGAAAAATACTCAAGAAGAAGACTACATAAGAAGAGCCTCCATGTTCAAGCCACAAAGAAGCTCCAATCATGATCATAATCAGTCAAGGCAGGAATTCAGAAGGACTACACCACAAAGAATATCATTCACTCCCATGTGTGTAAATTTATTTTATGCTCATTGTTTTTATTGTACTAACTTTAGACATAAGGTTGTAGATTGCAGGGATTATGAAAGAAATGTTCAAGCAAGAAATGATTATGTGGCCACAGTGTATTGAATTCTACAAATGCTACAACTATGGTCATATAGCCCGAATTTGTATAAGTGCAACGGTTCCATCCATGAAGAAAGAAACAAATATTAGATACACCAAGATTTATAAAAGAAAAGAACAAGAAGAAGAGCAGGTAAAGAAAGACCAAGTCCCAGAGATCGCAAGATTGGCAATAGCACAAAATAAAGACAAATCTATAAAGAAAAAAGAATATGTTAGATATAGAAAGGTTTGGAAAAGAAATGAAAGAAAAGAAGGACATGTGAATAAAGAACATGTCCAAGAGATTGTACTTTCAAGAATTGTAGTGCAAGATGAATCCACAGACACAAAGAAAGAAGTCAGAGTTTAGAGAGATTTTAAGTCTACCGATGAAGATGATGAAGACTTTGCATCCGAACGGGTATTGTTGTGAGCCATCCGGATTGGAGACTCCTAGGTAATGTGAATATTAGACAGGGGGAGTTAGTGTAGTAGCTAGTACATATTAGAGAACCATCTTCGAGCAGCTTGCAGAGTTTGAGTAGGAAGATTCAGAGCAGTCAGTTAGAAGAAGTACAGTGACAGATGGGTCAACATTGTTAATAGTTGTACAATAGAGTCATGGACAATATGAACAAATATGAATTATTAGGTATGGAAAGATACATGTCAGTGGATGAGAGATTGGGTTCACAGATTGCTTCAAAGAGTGGTTTAGATAATGTTGGATGACTACTTGAATGCTTAAACTATTGAATGTTTTTCATAAATGTCATTTGATTACTCAAGGAAGCACCAATGGACAATAAATCCAAAAGGCAACAGGTACATGAAAACCTATATTGTTCTACACGACATCTTGTATAGAAGTTAAAGGGAGAGATTCTTCATATGCATGGAGAGAGAGTTATATGTTCGAAGAGAGAACATAGGCACGATTCTAGGGGGAGCGATGGTCACATGGGGAGCATGAGAGATATCACTTTAGTATTGCATCAGAGTGATACTCTTTGTCAAAATGGAATACATTTTTCATATCAAGGGAGAGAGGGTAATCAGAGGATAAGAAACACAAAGAAAGATCAAAGGCATTTAGACAAGGGGAGCAGACCCAAGGAGAGTTCAGTATGGGGGAGAAACCCTAAAGGGAGATACCCTTTTCCATTGATGTCAAAGGGGGAGAGATAAAAACCTCGATGAGGAGAGATGCCGGTGTTTCCATGACTAAGTGTTTCCATCAATGTTGGTGTTTTCATCAATTCCAAAGGGAGAGATTGTGGGACAATTGGTTTAGATTGATGGATAGCTAGTTGTCATTGATGTCAACCTTTGGAGAGTGATATTGTAGATTGATGTCAACCCATAGAGATTTATGTCAACTCTTGGAGAAGTCTGGTAGCACAAAGGTATTGGTAAG
This sequence comes from Picea engelmannii, assembly GCA_009831015.1. Classification (NCBI taxonomy): domain Eukaryota; kingdom Viridiplantae; phylum Streptophyta; class Pinopsida; order Pinales; family Pinaceae; genus Picea; species Picea engelmannii. Next base: position 143,270 of record ML804716.1, read on the forward strand.
GGACCCAAGTTTGTTTAAGGAATAAATGAATGAATATCAATATATTTGCAGATGAGACTTCTTTAGATGGATAATACATGTCATTATGTTTCCGGTGATATGTGGAACATCACATAACTCCTCACGGTTAGAAAGTCATAGCCTTATGAAGTTGGAGAACCCTCACGAGTTTTCTAGAAGCCCTAGAAGGTCAAAGAAGTCAAAATTATTCTAGAAGCTCCTAGAAGAAGTTGACTAGTCAAATGGTTGAAACTAGGAGTTAATCATGGGTTAAGTGGTTGTATTAAGAAAATAATTAAAAATAAATTAGTTGCAACTAGAAGTGGAGAATTTACTATTTGTGGGAAGTGGTTAAGTTAAGTGGACAAAGAGGCTAAGTGGACAAAGTGGTTAAGTGAACAAAGTGGTTAAGTGGATACTTCTAGAGGAAGCTACTTGGAGAGTATAAATAAGAGAGAAAGGGTCTCCCATTAGCACCTATTGCGAATATTGAATATCTACAAGTGAATGAGGTAACCAAAGGAGATATAAGGAGAATTTTAGAGGGAAGATGAAGTAAATAAGGCCAAAAATTCAAGGGAGGATAAAGTATTTTGATGATTCTTTCTAAGGTATGTTATTTACAGGTCATCTCACCATTTTTGCAATAACGTTTTTCCTAGAATTATTCAGATAGCGAAATCTGGAGTCAATTAAGATGACATATCCAGGTAATTGTGATAAATTTTTTAGGTTATGGCTCTTTGTAATCTGGGAGTTACAATCTGTGGAAGATAGGGTTTGTGGCTAGTCCTGAAACTAGTTTAAAATACGTGTTCCAGGTACAAACGTCATAACTTCTTTATATCAGATCCAAATTTAGTGAGACTAAATGATTTGGATAGAGTACAATTTGTAGTTTGTTGTGTATTGGTTTCAGATCTATACAATAAATATTCTGCGTGTGGCATTCTTGACAAGTGCACTCTCTAGAATAAGCAAGAATTCATAAAGGTCTGCCATTTTTGCTATAACTCATTTTATGGGAGGTTCCAAGCACCAAAACCTGGAGAAATTGTAGAAAAGACACTGAAGAACATTGTGTACCATTTTTAGACCTTTATTCATTACAAGTACAGAGTTATGATTGTTTCAAGTTAGGGTTGTTGACTGATCCAAAATTAGTCATGTGAGACTAAAGTAAAGTTTGATGAAAATGCTAGTCTGTTGTTGTTGAAGTTAAGGAAGGTATGTAGGTCTGTGATCACATACACCAGGTCTGTTACATAGTTACATGTATGTTTATATTCATGTTTTGATGGTTACATTTGGTCATGACATGGTACATGCTTGAGGCTACATAACATTGAGGTTTGACACATGGTTTTATGTAAGGGTTTATGGTATTTGGCTTATGGATTTGTGATGTATTGCTAGAGGAATATTGTTGGTTGTCTTGATGTATGTTTTGGTATATGGTTGAGGTATATATTGATTTCATGGATGTAACACTTAGTTGATGAGTTGGAATATACATGAGGTGTATGGTATGGTGATGTTGGTACATCTTGATGAGGCATAGTTTGACTTGTTATTGATACATGATTTGTACATGCTTGGTACATTTTTAGAGGCACATGTTGGTAATATTGTTGGACATATTCGTAGTGATATTGTCACATGGTTTATGGTTGACGTGGCATAGAGATCTTGGTATTGTTGATGGTTGTGAGGTGTTATGATGTGCATGGTTGATGCACTTGTCATGGTACATGTTGTGCTAGTTGTTGATGTACATGATTGGTTGATGAGATTATTGTGACATGTTATTGACATAGGTTGATGGTTACAAGTTGTTGGTACATGTATTGCTACAATTTGTGGGTTATAGGTTGTTGGTACATGTATTTATATAGGTTCTTGGTACAATTTTCTTGGTACAGGTTACAGGTTTATAGTGATAGAGTGACAATGAAAATGGTTGATTCAGGGACAGTGACAGGTTGTCTACATTTGACACTTATATTTCAAGGTGGCCAGATGGGGAAAGGATAGGTGGTTGGAGCCACCTTCCGGTTGGAGCTGGAGAACCAGGGAGTTGGAACTTCCTTTGGGTTGGAGCCTGAGAATTAGGAGGTTGGAGCCAGAGAATTGGGTGGTTGTAGCCACCTTCCAGTTGGAGCTAGAGAACATAGGGGGTTGGAGCTTCCTTCTGGTTGGAGCCAGAGATTTGGAATTTGGTGCTTCCTTGAATGTAATTTTTAAAGACATATAAGAAAAACATGATGTGGTTTTCTCCCGCATTGGGTTTCCACTCAAAATACTGGTGTATTGTACATTATGTGGATGTGTCTATTATTGTTTATTATGCACTGATGGATGTTAATTTTATATGATGCCATAACATATTAATGATGAACTGATGAACATTGTTGAATAAGTTAAAGGACTATAAACTGTGGTTAAAAGTGTATAAATTGTTGATTACCGATTCACCCCCCCTCTCAGTAATCCAACATTCATGAGGAATAATTCAGAGGTTTTCGAGAAATTAAAAGAGTTTAAGTCTCTTGTAGAAAACTAGACAAATAAGAAGATTAAGGTGTTGAGAACTGAGAACGTTGGTGAATTACGTGGAAAAGAATTTGAGCAGTTCTACAAGTGGTGTGGCATAACACACCATATACCTCACAACAAAATGGAGTTGTCAAGAGAATGAACAAATCATTGATTGATAAGGTAAGGAGCATGCTCAGTGGTGCTAGGATTGCACAAGAATTATGGGCAGAGGTAGTCGACACTGCAAAATATTTGGTGAATATGTCTTCTTCATCGACACTAGTCGAATCAAATCCACATGAGGAATGGTTTGGTAATAATCCTTCACTTTCACATCTTAAAGTATTTGGCTGCGATGCATTTGTGCATGTTCCCAAGGAAATGAAGAGCAAGATGGACAAGAAGGAAGTCAAGTGTATTTTCATTGGATACAAAGAAGGAATGAAAGGATATAATCTCTGGGATCTTGCATCAAATAAAACAATGTACAGTCAAGATGTGGTCTTCAGAGAAGTCGTAGGGAAGTTTGAGCCTGAAGTGGTTCAAATAGAGAATAATCCAGAGAAGGTGAGGTTTGAACCGAGGAACAAAGAAGAAGATGATACATATGGTCGATTGAAATAGATGAAGAGGTGGAACAATTGACCCCAATTGTCAGGAGGTTTGAACGAGGAAGAAAACCAGTCAAAACATATAGTCCACCCGACTTTCATTCTGCATTTTTGTTAACTTCCACTGATGAGGAACCCAAGTCGGTTAGGGAAGCAGTCGACTTTACAGAGGATAGACTCTGGAAGGATGCCATGGTTGAAGAGATGGAATCCTTGCACAAGAATGAGACATGGGATTTAGTTTAATTACCTAGTGGAAGAAAGCCCATTGGTAACAAGTGGGAATTAAAGAAGAAGATGAATGCAACAGGTCAAGTCGAGAAATTCAAAGCTCGACTAGTAGCGAAGGGACATTCCCAAGTCGAAGGAGTCGACTTTGGTGACATTTTTTTCCCCTGTTACAAAATTAACTTGTGTTAGAGTACTAATGTCTCTTGTTGTAGGAATCGATCTAGAAATTGAAAAGATGGATGTGAAGACAATGTTCCTACATGGGGACCTTGAAGAAGAAATCTACATGAAACAACCTGAAGGATTTGTATTAAAAGGAAAAAAAGAGCCAGTGTGTGAATTAAAGAGATCCCTTTATAGTCTAAAATAATCACCAAGGATGTGGTATTAAAAGTTCGACATATACATCCTTAGTTTGATATTTGTGAGAAGAAAAGATGATCACTACATACATTTCAAGGAAGGAGGTGGGTGTTTCATATATGTAGCATTATATGTTGATGACATGTTGCTGATAAAAAATAACATGGAAACAATAAAGGAGGAGAAGAAGCAACTATGCTCCAAGTTTGACATGAAGGATCTCGATGCAAGAAACTTCATTTTGGGAATGGAGATCAAGTGAGATCGGGCAACTAGAAAGCTCCAGTTGAATAAGAAGAAGTATATTGAAACAATTTTAAAATGTTTCAACATGTAGGATTGAAAACCTGTAAAGGTGCCAATTCCCATGGGAGAAAGGATAATTGTTGAACATTGTCCAAAGACTGTTAGGATATTTAGACACTTAGGAGTTAGTTAAGATCTACTTGGTCTAATATGTCATTAGGTAAAAGGGTGTTTCTTAGTGTGTTTCTTTAGTATGCATTAGTATGCATTTATAGTTAGGAAATCCGACGGTCACAATATGTTCCCGACATAGAGTGATCTGACGGTTCATACTCTCCTCGATCTTAACGACCATTGATTTGTGGCTTAACACCCGATTGGTCCATGATCTCTATTTAAAGAGAATGGAGGGTCATTTTCCGATGATCGATTGTGAGAAACTCTCTTGTAAAATCCCTTTGTAATCTTTTTCTTTGCATTAATAAACTGCTTCAGGTGGTTGCGTTGGCTGGGGCTGTGGATGTTTCCCCGTAGGGGTTTTACCACGTGAAAACATTGGTGTGTTGATCTTTGATCTGGTTATGTGAGTGGTTACTGAAGGTTTTCATCCTCTGTTGAAATACCTGTGTTGTCGAACATGGTATCAGAGCTTGTTTGAAGACCCGCTCCTGTTGAAGATCGAGATCGTGAAGCCGAGTTGCCTCATCTCCACTTTCTATCATTTCCATACATTTTTGGGCTGAGAAGACTATTCCATTGCGTTTGGAGCACTCGTTTCATTTAGGAACACTTTTTATTTCACTCGAAAAGGTTTTTGTTTGCCCAATATACGACCATTACAGTCAGATTCGGAGGTATAAAGCTTGAATACGCATTTTTTAAAATTTTTGCAGAGTAGTATTTTGGTTTTATTTCGGTTTTGTTTTATTTATTTCCGGGTTGCTACTCTTATAGATTTGCATATGCTCTTTTCCCTGCACCCTGTGTGATCTTGGAAAATCAGAAACAGATAGGAAAATGTGCATCTTCCAGGTAAGCTAACCGAGATCTAACCCTTGTTGTTATCGAGAAGCGAATTTTTTTTTCTTGTGTGAAAATAGTTTTTTTTTAGCACACTCTCCAAGACTGTTAACAAAAAAAACAACCCCAATCCTCCTTCTGAACATAACAATATGTTTTATTAGATCATTTGGTTAAAAGTTGCCTTATTAAGTAAGAGGTCTTGAGTTCAAGTCTTTCTTTTGTTACCTTTTTTGAAAAATGTCATGCTAAAATTGTAAAGTGTATTTCACTTCAAGTATAAAAGTGAATCACTGTAAGTAGCTTTAATATTTTATTTTAGAGTTATTTATTTTGCATGCAAATTTTCTGTTATAAAGTAACTTCATTGTAAAAGTGATCCCCACTTCATAAAGCAACTTACACAATCACACGGTTATTTGGTTACCGATTTTGCCTTTTTTTCTTTTCAAAAGGGCATAACTCTAACATCGAAAGTCCGTTTTTAGTGTCGTTTTTTTTTAAACTGCATAAATTTTCGAGCTCTTTCCATTCAGATCATCAATTTTAGTTTTTAAATCCACATTATCTGCATATTTAATATGGATTCTACAAGTACTGTCTTGCTTACCAGCAATAACTACTTCCAATGGAAATCTCATATGGAAGATTTATTAAGAAGTAAAGGCTTGTAACGGATTACCTTGGGAAAGGAAAAAGCACCCACTGATGCTAATAAGAAAGCCAAGTGGGATAATAGGAATGACGAAGCACATGGACTAATCAGAATTTCCATCTCTCATGGTTTAAGGTACCACATTCAAGATATTGATGACCCCAAAGAAGCTTGGGACATGATTGAATCTGTGTTTGGTAAACTCAATATTATTCAAGCACAACAGTTAGAAAATCAAATACCGACCTTGAGTCCAAATGATTTTTCTTGCCTTGGAGACTATCTATCTAGGTTTAAAACACTCAGAATTTTATGTGAAGAATGTAAGATAAAGATGGAGGAAGAGCGTTGCATCTATGTTATTGTTTCTAAGATAGGTAGTGCATATTTTGTGTTTGTATCTACATTTTATGCCATGAGAGAGGCTCTAGGGGAAGAAGCTTACGAAAAACCCAGTCTTGAGTCATTTTGTGCTTCTTTGATTAGAGAGGAATATAAGCTTGTACAATTTGGAGTGATCAACACTGCAGGTCCCTCCAAAAAAGCCTTAGTTGCCCAACAGAAAGATAAACCCAGGTATCCCAAGAAGCAACATCCTTGGTACAACAACAAAAACATAAGGGTCCCAAACCTGCTCAGACAACTTCAACTTCTACTGGTGACAAAGGAGAAAAATATAAAAGTAAGAATACTAACAGACATTGCAACTTTTGTGATAAAGATGGTCATGATGAGTCCAAATGTTTCAAGAAGATGGCAGCTTTAGAAGCAGTGATGAAGAAACACAACATCAATATTTATTCTACTTCTTCTTCTCACGGACATGCACTTTTTGCTTCTGGTTTCTCCTTCAATTCAACTTCTACTACTACTTCTTCTTCTGATGAGTGGCTTATTGATTCGGGAGCATCTTATCATATGGCTAAGGATAAAGCCATATTTTCTGCTCTAAATGAATGTAACACCAATAAAATATTTGTTGGTGATGATAGATCTCTTAGTGTTGTAGGATCTGGAACAGTTCAAGTAGATAATGTCCATTTCAATGATGTATTATGTGTTCCAAGTCTTTCTTGTAACCTTCTATCAGTATATCAAATCACTCATTCAGGTGAAGGTAAAACCGTCGAGTTTTCACCTCACCAAGTTGTAATCAAGGATCTAAAAGATCCTAAGCATGTTCTTGCAATTGGAATTGCTGATGATATTAAAAGGTTGTACAAGTTTGACAACTTTGGGTCATCATCTTTTTCATCAGTTTTTGTTGCTCATAGCGACGACTTGAGAAAACTTTGGCATGAGCGGTTTGGTCATCTAAACTATCGCTCATTGCAACAACTATGTAATCAATAGATGGTGACTGGTCTTCCTCTTGTTTCATGCAGAGATGGTGTTTGTGCCAGTTGTGTTCTCGACAAACATCATCGGGACAGTTTTGACAAACATGCCTCTTGGCATGCCTCGGGTCCTTTGCAGCTTGTTCACAGTGATTTGTGTGGTCCACTTTCTTCTCCTTCTTTTTCTGGGTGTAAGTATTTCTTAACTTTCATTGATGACTTTTCTAGATGTACTTGGGTTTACTTCTTAAAAATCAAGAGTGAAGTTTTTGACAAGTTTTTGGCCTACAAGGCCCTTGTAGAAAATCAATATGGACATCGAATTCAAAGGTTAAGAACAAATAATGGAGGCGAATATGTGAAAAATAATTTTACAAGCTACTGCACTACATAGGGAATCCAAATGCAACACACTGTTCCATATACACCACAACAAAATGGTGTTGCTGAGAGAAAGAACCGCACATTAAAAGAAATGGATAATTGTATGATCCAATCTAAGGGATTAAGTCTAAAGTATTGGGCGAAAGCCATCAACTGTGCAAATTACATAGTAAATCGCACTCCCACAAAGGCTCTTAAAACTATAACACCGGAAGAAGCTTGGACTAAAATTAAACCAAATGTAAGTCACTTACGTGTATTTGGCAGTATATCATGGGCTCACATTCCTGATGAGAAAAGGAAAGCATTATAGCCTAAAAGTGAGAAGTGTATATTTGTTGGTTATTCTGAAGATGTCAAAGGTTACAGACTTCTTCAATCACATTGTAATGAAATTATTATTAGAAGAGATGTTAAATTTGATGAAAATCTCTTGGCCTGCGAGCCTAATTC
>ML804716.1:151943-164314 GCA_009831015.1 Picea engelmannii
CTTGTCCTTTATGTTGATGACCTTATCCTTACTGGTAGTGACTCAAAACTTTTAAACCATGTGAAAACCAACCTTAAGAAGAAATTTGAAATGACAGACTTAGGCTTTTTGCACTATTTCTTTGGCCTCCAAGTTTTGCAAACCAATGAAGAAATTTTTCTTTCCCAGTCTAAGTATGCTTGTGATCTTCTTCATCGCTTTCACATGGATGATTGTAAACCAACCCCTTCTCCCTTCCAATCTGGAGTCAAGCTTTCTGCCACCTGTACTTCTCCTGAAGTTGATGCCACCCTGTACTGTCAGTTAGTTGGTAGCCTCTTATACTTGACTCATACTCGTCCTGATCTTTCCTTTACTGTTGGTCTTGTTGCCCGATATATGCAAACACCCCATGAAAGCCATTAGAAGGTAGCTAAAAGGATACTTCGCTATGTTCGTGGTACAATTCAGTTCGAGATACATTATAGTTCAGGGGAGACTCCTTTATTGGTTGGTTTCAGTGATTTAGATTGGGCCGACGACCTTGATGATCAGAAATCTACTGCAGGTTATGTTTTCAACCTTGGTTTAGGACCTGTCACTTGGGGCTGTAAGAAACAATAGGCTATTTCGCTTTCTTCAGCAGAAGCAGCGTACCGAGCAACGGTAAATGCAAGTTAGGAAGCCCTGTGGCTTCGACAGATCCTTTCAGAGTTTGGATTCCAACACCAGCATCCGACCAGCCTTTGGTGTGACAATCAGAGTGCCATCAAGCTTGCCAAATACCCAGTTTAACATCAGCGTAGCAAACACATTGAGCTACACATGCACTTCATCAGAAAGCTAATTCATGATCAAGTTATTGAAGTGCTCTTTTGCCCTACAGAAGATCAAGATGCAGACATTTTCACAAAGTCTCTTACAGAAGCGAAGTTTTCCAAACTTCGATCTATGTTAGGAGTTCAAGAAGTTGTCATTAAGGGGGGATAGGCTCTAATGCCTTCTTCCTTCTCCTATTGTGTCACTATTGTAAATCCTTCAATCCTATCCCAAGTTGTTCTTAAGGGGGGATGTTAGGATATTTAGACACTTAGGAGTTAGTTAAGACCTACTTGGTCTAATATGTCATTAGGTAAAAGTGTGTTTCTTTAGTACGCATTAGTATGCATTTGTAGTTAGGAAATCCGACGGTCACGATATGTTCCTGACATAGAGTGATCCGACAGTTCATACTCTCCTTGATATTAACGACCATTGATCCATGGCTTAACACCCGATTGGTCCATGATCTCTATTTAAAGAGCATGGAGGGTCATTTTTTGATGATCGATTGTGAGAAACTCTCTTGTAAAATATCTCTGTAATCTTTTTCTTTGCATTAATAAACTGCTCCAAGTCCCTGCATTGACTGGAGCCGTGTATGTTTCCCTATAGGGGTTTTACCACGTGAAAACATCGGTGTGTTGATATTTGATTTGGTTATGTGAGTGGTTACTGAAGGTGTTTGTCCTCTGTTGGAATACCTGTGTTGTCGAACAAAGACACATGAAGAAATAGAGAATATGGCATGTATCCCCTATGAAAGTATTGTTGGTAGTGTAATGTATACGATGGTCTGTACTCGAATAGAGATTTCCCATGCAATGGGAGTGTTGAGAAGATACGTGTCGACACCTGGAAAGGAACACTGGATAACTATCAAGAGAGTATTCAGGTATTTGTGCGGCGTAAAATACTCTGCTATATGCTACCAAGGGAAGCGTGGAAATGACAATGAAATAGATGTACATGGATTTGTCGACGTCGACTGGGATGGATATTTGGATCGACAAAGGTTGACCAGTGGATATGTGTTCTGTATGTTCGGTGGAGCAATCAGTTGGATGAGTAAGTTACAGGTGGTCATAGTCTTGTCAACAACATAAGTTGAATACATGGCAGCCACTCATGGAAGTGAAGAAGTAGTATGACTGCAATGGCTATGTTCAGGGATCAGGTTTGAGCAAAGAGGAATGAAGATAAGTTGCGACAACCAAAGCACAATATTTCTAGCAAAGAAACCAAATTATCATTCCAAAACTAAGCATATTGATATAAAATACCATTTCGTAAGGGGCATGGTGGAAAGAAAAAATGTGTTACTGGAGAAAGTAGACACGTTGGAAAACATAGCAGATTCTTTGACCAAGTTTGTGAGTGCTGTGAAGTTATCTTGGTGCAGAGAGGCAATGGGAATTGCTACCGTGGGTTTATGAACAAAAGTTCAAGAACTTTCAATTTCAACAAAGAAGAAAAAAAGTGGGAGAATGTTTGGTTGTTATATTCTTTGCAGTGAAATCCGAGTCGAGGTGGATCGACTGGCAGTAAAAGTCAAAGGTCGAGGTGGATCGACAGGGAAAAGTTGAATTTGAGGTGATCAACATTAAGTCAAAGAGGTCGACAAGCGGTCGTGTGGCAACTGAATGAAGACAAAATGAAGGTTGATTGGTAGTCAACTGGTAATTTGACTGGAAGTTGATTGTAATAGAATCCAAAGATTCATGAGTTTATTAGCCAATGATCTGTGTGGATTTGTAACCATTTTTGGGCGCTTTTATTTAGGGTTTTTCCTACTATAAAGCCTATAAATAAGGCATGTTGTATTCATATTAAGTTTATCTTCATGCTAATATTTAGTAGTAGGTTGCTTTTCATGTATAAGTAAGCCGAATTGGCTACAAGGTTGTTCTTGCAGAAGCAAGAAGGTAATATGTCGACTGTTTCTTAGGTGTGGACCAAGGTTAGACATGTAACCTTTTATTCTGAATGAGTAAGAGAACAAGAGATCAAGACGCTCAAGGAACACTGGTTTTCCCGTTTGGGTTTCCAAGGTAAAATCTCTATGTACTGTGAGTTTGATTTTCTATTTGTTTTTCTAGCTTAAATCTGTCTTCTTCTCTTATGCTAGGTTTAGTGTGGAAGTATAATTTCCCAACAATTGATAAAACTTAATTGTAGCTAAGAATTCTTTGAATCCCCAACAACGAGATTTCCTGGCCAGTCTGTGTTGGAGACTAGGAAGGAGGTAGAATATCCCAAGGAATTGCATGACAGAGAAAGGGATACCATTCATTAGGTTTTGTAGGCTAAAGGGGAAAGAGAGATGGTGGATTGGGATAGTTGTAGGAGTTAACAAACCGTGATATGGTAAAGTATGTTGTGTGAAAGGATAAGAGACAACTATAGGAGATTTCATCCTTGTGGAATCATAGCCTTAGCTCGGGGGTGGCCTTGTTTCAGAAAGATGAGAAGTAACAAAAAATTATGGTTGGGTGGAACATCCTTTGTATATAGCTAGTTGGTGAATTATTCCCAAAATATAAGTGTTTATGGTTTATTTATGTAAATGTTGAATTATTGTTGCTTATGTTATGAATTCAATGTTGTTTTGTCCATATGCATAAGCCCACATGGTTATGCTTACATGTATCAGCTCATTAACATCAAGACAATGAAGAAATATGGTATCAAAGCTATAAGATGTGGATTTCAACCTAGTAGATGGTTGGGTAGAATACATAGTGGTATCATACCAAGAAGATAAAGGAACAATTGTGATTTCAAGAAATACCCTTAATCCTGAACATAATATAGGGGGTATTGGGTACATTACATATTATATTTGTTATAAAAGAAGACAATTCTTTATATAGGATACAAGTAAGAAATAATGGAGCTAGCATGAACAATTACCACTCCTTTGTGCATTAAAATGATTTGGATCTTTAATGATATAATTAATGACTGGATTGCTTGAAGAGTATGAAAACCAAGACAAGTAAAACACATAAAGAGACTATGAGCAAAAATATTAAGCAACAAAGAAATAAGAATGACACAACGAGATTGATAACAGAGTTTACCCAGTGTGGGCTATGTCTTTGGGTCCACTTCCAAGAGTGTCCTCTTTAATTATGATTCAAAATGAGAAAATTACATCAATTCCTTAGTCTCAATAGCTGGTCCTCTACTATGCTGCAACACAATGGCCTCCAAAATCCTTTGGAATTACCTCTCTCCTATTTACAATCCACTAAGAGGGATAAAATAACTCATATACAACATTACAAAAATAATGCGAATTTAAAAGTATTTTCTCTCGCATTCATGACCAATGTGATGCTCTGGTGCATTGGTAATTTGACCTTGTTAAAGGAGTTTGGATCCAATAGACCAAGGGTCGAACCTGTGGGATGTTGGGATTTTCGTTGATATGAAACCTAACCAAATCAAAATGATTTGGCACGAGTTATATGGAAAGTCACATTGGATTGGCGTGTTGGTTGATTGGATATGGTTGGTTTGTTAGTTAGTGGGGAGGTCATGGGATCAAATTTGTAGGCCTCCCCCTGTTTGGCATATTAGGTTACAACGACTTTAATTATGGGAGGTTCGACGATGGTTCCCAAGTCTCTCCGTTGATTTTTTGGTGAAGTCGTTGCACTGTATCTTGAAGGTCGGGGGTTCGATCCCAACCAACCACCCTTTTGCCTATTTGGGTATAGAACCTTCTTTTCCAATCAGAGGCTGCCGCATGGAAGCCTATAATTGGTCCATGTCATGATGATGCCACGCCAACAACTAGCTCAGATGCCACGTCAGCTGCTAGCTATCTTCCACGTTGAATGATACCTGTCTACCACGTCATGTCTCTTCCACATGTCCACTGCTCAACCTACCACATGTCATATATGATTGCCATGTGTCACTTCATATGACCACCACATGTCCTCTGGTGGGACTACCACGTGTTACTTATGTCCCTCGTTTTGTCCTATTTAAAAAAACCTCATAATGCGATATCTTTCTCATTCGAAGTCCATTTGATATCATTCAAGAAGTGTTGGAAATATCTCGTTGAGATCTTCATCATGGCAACCTTTGCATTGAGTTTTGAGACCTTTAAATTTTTAGGTATTCTGGATCCTCCTGGATCAATCCTCCCCACTAGAAGCTTTTTGACCACAAAAAGTTGAATAAATTAGCAAATAGGTGAGGGTATTTCTCCTTCACTTTCCCAATCTCTATCCATTGTGCTTTTCTTGGATGCACTCCCTTACAACACACACGAAGTTACTCCACATCACGTCTTCCTGAATTCCTCATTTTTCTATCCAGAAAGACATCTTCTTGCAACTTGTCTAGGTACTGAGGAGAAAAATCATCAACAAAAGGAACTTGAATACTCTCATCCCGATCCATGATAATTGGAGGCTCATATAATTTCAATTTATCCACATTTACAATTGAATACATATGCATGTAAGGTGGTATATCTAAGCGGAAAGAATTAGTGCCAATCTTCTCCAAAATGGCAAATGGGCCATATCAAATTGGCTTGAGCTTCTTACCTCCCCCCTTTAACCTGTCTTTGTTGATATGCAAATAAAATTGATCACCTACTTGGAAATGATGATCCATCTGATGCTTGTCATGCCTAGCCTTGTATTGGGCTTGGTTCTTCTCCAATTTCTCTTGCACTGCATGATGCACCATTTGGATTTTCTGAATGAATTTCCAGGCTCTATCTTCATCTTTATGTCCATATGAACCAACATATTTCCCAAAAATAAATTCAATGGAGATTTAGGCAGGTACCCAAAACAAATCTCGAAATGGAGAGCTCTGTGTATAAGAATGCAAGGCTCGGTTGTAGGCATGTTGCACATAGTGTAGTTGTTCATCCCAAAGCTTAGGATGTTTACTACAGTAACCTCGAAGCAAATGTACCACTATCCTGTTGACTACCTCTGTTTGTCCATCAGTTTGTGGATGAAAAATAATACATCTCTTCATCTTGGTGTCCATCAATCCCCGCAAACTTGACCAAAACTCTGCAAGAAAATGAGAATCTTGATCTGAAACAATGGATGTAGGCAACCAAAAGTGAACCCAAACATGCTGAAAGAATAAGTGTGTAGTTTGTTCAGCTGTCACCTACTTATTACAAGGCATCAAAAGACACATTTTGCTTAACCTATCTGTAACTACACACAAGTAATCATGACCTCTCTTGGACATAGGTAAACCCCCTACAAAATCCATAGAGATACTCTCCCATGGATGAGAAGGTACAAGAAGAGGTGTATACAGACCCAACTTTCTATTAGTGGGTTTACTAGTAGCACATAACATACACCCTTTTACAGACTTGGATACAATTTCCCTTATTCGAGGCTGGTAACAAAGTATTTTTCAATGAGATACAGTTTTATCTATCCCAAAATGCCTAGAAATAAGACAAGTATGAGCTTCTCTGATTACATGAAGTCTTTCATCTTTGGGAATACATAGTTTGTTAACATTGTAGAGTAACTTGCCTTGCAAACAATAATATTCCACTTGTGAACCATGGGTTAACCTCTCATATACATATTTAAATTCCTCATCCCTAGCATATTGTTCAACATAACTATCATGTGCTAAATAATCATTCTACAAGACAATAGATGCATTAATAGGATGTCTACAAATCATGTTAGCCACTTTGTTATTTACACCCTTTTTATATATGATAACCAAATGAAATTGTTGTAGAAATCCCATCCATCTAAAATGCCTTGATTGTTGTAGCTTTATTTGTGATTGAAGATAATGTAATGGTTAATGATCTGTGCATATGATTGTTTCTTTACCCATTAAGTAATGCTTCCACTTTTTAACACTTTGTACTAAAGCATACAACCCTTTGTCATAGGTAGGATAATTAATAAAAAAATTAAAAAAAAGTCTCATAACGGTAACAGATTGGCTTACATTGCTGCATCAAAACTACCCCCATGCATATCCACTTGCATCAGTCTCTATCTCGAATGGACGTTGTAAGTCTGGTAAGGCTAACATTGGTGTTGTGATGATATTCTCTTTAAATGTATTGAAGGCCTTTTTTTGCTTGCCTCCCCATTGAAAGACCCATTTCACACTAGTCAAATCATGTAAAGGATATGCAATAAATGAGAAGTTAGCAATGAATTTTCTTCAATACTAGAATGCTCCTAAGAAGTTTCCAACTTCTGTTGCTGAAGTAGGCTTGGGAAAATTTACAATCACTTCAACCTTAGAGGGATCTATTTTCAATTCACCACCCCCTACAATATAACCCAAGTATACTCATAAAGTTTTTCCAAATTCCCAATTTGACATTTTTACATATAATTTCTCCTTTTTCAAAGTATCCAAAACTTGTCTAACATGCTTGACATGCTCATCCCAAGTTCTACTGAACACAAGAATACCATCTAAGCAGACTATTACAAATTCATGAATGAATGGTTGAAATACATCATTCATCAAATGCATAAAAGTTGTCGGGGCATTAAAAAGCCCAAAAGGTATCACTAACCATTCAAACAAACCTCGCCTTGTCTTGAAAGTGGTTTTCCAAAGAACACCTTCTCCAATACGAATCTGGTGATAACCACTTCTCAACTCTAACTAGTGAAATAAACGACATCTTTCAACTGATCTAACAAATCATCAATTCGAGGAAGAGGGTATTGATTTTTCACCATGATTTTGTTTAATGCAGGAAAGTAAACGTACATCCTCCAGGTACCATCCTTCTTTGGTACCATTACAATAGGAGATCCACATGGAGATGAACTTGGCTTGACGGATCCCTTATTAAGAAAGTATTGAACTTGCTTTTTGATCTCAACATTCTCAATCACGAACATCCTGTACATGCCAATATTAGGAAGAGGGGCATCCTCTTGCAGTTGAATCTCATGCTGAATCTCCCTCTTGGGAGGCAATCCTTCAGGTTCCTGAAATAACTCTTCATAGTTAGAAATTGTTTTAATCAATTCATTCATATGAGAAGGATCACAACCCTAGAAAGCATCAGATTTGTCAACATCTTTGGCTTTCACAATCATGAATACAAAGTTTTTGCTAGCATTGATGAGCCTCTTCATTTTCCCTGCGCTAATAAGAGATAAGTTAGTCTTCATGTTGTGTTCTCTTACAATATATTCAACTCCATATTTGTTGAGGTGATATTTGTTCTCCTCCCTGAAGAAAATGGCTTTCCTGTCATATAAGTAAGGGTTTCCCAATAATATTCCGCAAATATTAAGAGGAACTGCATCTAGTTCAACCTCATCAACAAATTTAGAAGCGATAAAAAATCTAAGTTTACAATGTCTGGTTACTTGTAGCTTTGCATCATCACATACCCAACCAAGAGGATAAGGGTTCTTATGAGGTTTTGTATCCAATCCTAGTTTCTTGACAACTGCTTTGGATATCAAATTTACTTGGGAACCAGTATAAAAAATATTATCAACTTTTGTATGCTTAGTTATCACCCTTACGTGAAAAATCTCACTTCTTTTCTTTTTAGAGTTAGGAGACTGAATTGAAGAGGTAATACAACCATGAGAAGATGTTTTACCTTGCACTCCTACATCTGTGATCTTTGTTTCATCCCCTGAATCAGACCCCAAATCTTGTTGTACTGTGGCAATAATCTTTGGCTTTCCTTTTCCTCCAAACCTTTTAGGCCTTAGCTCAGGATGTGGATTCCAACAACGAGCATCATCATGCCCTTTATTTTTGTAATGAGAGCATGTAGGCTTCACTTTTTCTTTCTTTACTATAGCTACCTTTTTGCCTTTCCTTTTTCCTTTGAATTTTCTTTCAGTGAAATTGGATGGATGCTTCTTTATGAAATCACTTTGCACATTCTTTCCCCTAGAATCAAGATGAGTGGCTTGGACAGATACTTCATCCAAATCAGTGGGATTAAATAAAAGAATAGTATGACAAGTATAGCTATGTAAGGCACCAATGTATTTTAGAAGAGTTTCTTGAGAATCTAATGGAATATTTAAAGCCAACGCTTTCTTCCTAAACTCCTCAGTAAAACTTTGCATACTTTTCCCTTTTCCTTGCCTCAAAATTTTCCATTCCATACTTGCTTTCTGTGTATATCCTTAAGGATATAATTGTTTCTTTAATGTAGATGTGAATTCAAACCAAGATGAAAGAATCTTCCTATTCTTTTGAACACCTTTTTAAAGTTTACTTTCCCACCAAATCAACAATGTACCTTCAAGTTGAAGAGAGGCCAATTGAATATTTACCTCGTCTTCATCAATATGCTGAGTACAAAAATAAACTTCTATTTGTTGAATCCAATTATCTAATCTCTTTGCATTAAACTCGTCATTGTACATGGGTAAGTCAAATTTGACATCCAACTTCAACAATGGCTTCTTTGTAGCAATCTTCTTATGAGGAGATGGAGATTGAGATGGAGAAGGAGAATGAGAAGGAGAGGGAGGAGGAGAAGAAGGAGGAGAAGAATTAAGAAGATAAGGAGGAGGTGCCTTTTGTGGAGGAATATCATCTTCATTCTTGACTTGACTTGTACCTTCTCCTCTTTGTTGTGCTCTTCTGCCATTTCCTTCATCAAACTAAATGCCTTGAATAAATCCTCTTCAGAGTTAAAATGATTTTTTCTTCTTGGTGAGGCCATCTCTCCTCTTTGAGTGCTTCTCCTTGACCCAATTTTGGGATTATAAGCCTCAATTTTTCATTCTCCCTTCTTGAGTCTAGACCTGGTAAGAATCCACACTGAAAAACCAAGTCAAACTTGTTACACATCAAAATTACTCAACTGGATAAGTGTCGCACGTTCCTCTCAATTGTCGTAAGTGTCGCATCTTCCTTACAACTTTTGCAAGTGTCGCAAGTTGTTCACAAGTGTCACAAGCATTGTTCAAGCACACTGCCATAATGACGACACTAAGGAGGCACTTAAAACATCTCATACACTTGATTTGGAGAAGGAGAAATGGTTAACTGAAGTCAAGGAACTCTTAACACCTGAGGAGAGCTCTTAAACAAAGGTTCTGAGGGTGAGCGCTCCCCTACATTAACCTTAGGAGCGCTGGTGCTCCCCTATAAGGCCTCAGGGAGCGTTATAACGCTTGCCTGCCCCTCTGAAGGATAGCTATCCACCTTTGGAGCGCTGGCGCTGTCTTTAAAGCTTCCTAGGAGCACTACAATGCTCTGATGCCCCTTTTGAGGGAGCGTTGCCTAATCTGAGGCAGTAGTTGACCCGTTGAGGAGAATAAGGGGAGGATCTTTAAAGTTTAGAAGGCAGTTGTATTCAAATTCTTGATTCCATCAGGAGATCCCTGATCTAAGGAGGGAGTTCCTCAACTTGTTCTAAATATAACTCAAGAGGTTAAGCTCCTCTTGACCTATATAAGCAAGCTCTATGATGGTGAAAAGGGGGGAAGAATTGCTAGCATGAAACCTATGATCTCATAGGAAACACACAGTCATACAAAGGAGAGTGATCAGTGAAGCTGTTGTCATCCAGGTTGTGGATCTTTCGAGCAAGGGTTAGATGAAGGGGACTTGACGAAGCTGTCGCTTTCACATCTATGATTGTAAGTACTGCTGTCGTTATTCTCATTAATATGACACGCTTGGCCTGTTTCTTTCTAGTTTGTGTCTGATCTTACATGAACTTATCATTGATAGATAGATCTATTTTCAAGCTAATATCAATAGAGTAGGAAGTGGTCGTATCTTGTTTGCCTACAGGACTTAGCAAAGAGCGACGGATTGGAGCTCAAATCGAAGCGTGCAGGGACAAACGTCGATAAAAAGGTACTTCTGTTATCTTTCCTTCTCATGTGTTAGTTTGTATAGATTTGAAAGGAAGTCAGTGTCCACGTTAAGCATTTTCTGTCTTAGAGTTAAGGTCAAGCTCTTTGAGGCAATCTACCTCTCCATAGGGAGATTTTCCTACAACAAAACTAGCTTGCTAGCTCTAATACCAAACTTGATCTAGATATTTAATTAGCTAATTAATTACTTGGTTGCTTAAAGTGTGTGAAAACCAAGACAAGTAAAACACATAAAGAGACTATGACCATAAATAATAAGCAACAAAGAAATAAGAATGACACAATGAGATTGATAACAGAGTTTACCGAGTGTGGGCTATGTCTTCAAGTCCGCTTCCATTGGAGCGGTCTCTTCAATTATGATGCAAAATGAGAAAATTGTATCAATTCCTCAATCTCAATAGTTGGTCCTCTACTCTACTGCAACACAATGGCATCCGAAAGCCTATGGAATTACCTCTCCTCTTTAAAATACACTAACAGGGATAAAAGAACTCATATACAACATTACAAAAAGAATGCATCCTTAAAAGTATTTTCTCTCGCATTTGTGACCAAAGTTATGCTTTATCGCATTGGTAATTCGACCTTGTTAAAGGAGTTTGGATCCAACAAACCCGAGGTCGAACCCGCAGGCTATTGGGATTTTCGTTGATATGAAATCTAACCAAATCAAAATGATTTGGCACAGGTTATATGGAAAGTCACATCAGATTAGCACATTGGTTGATTAGATATGGTTGGTTCATTGGATAATGAGGAGGTCACGAGGTCAAACATGCAGACCTCCACCCTTTGGAATATCCAGTTACAATGAATTTAATTATGGGAGGTTCGGTGATGGTTCCCAAGTCCCACCATTGATCTGTTAGTGAAGTTGTTGCATTGTAGCCCAAAGGTCGGGGGTTCGATCTCGAACGACCACCCTTTTTCCAATTTGGGTATAGAACCTTCTTGGTCAATCAGAAGCTACCACATGCAAGCCTCTGATTTGTCCATGTCACGATTATGCCACATCACCAACCAACTCAGATGCCACATCAACTGCTAGCTGTCTACCATGTTGGATGCCACCAGTATGCCACGTCATGCCTTTGCCATGTGTACATTACTAAACCTGCCACATGTAATTTATGGATTCCATGTGTCACTTTGTATGACTGCCACATTTCCTCCTGTGGGACTTCCATGTGTCCTCTTGTGGGTCTACCATGTGTCATTTCTGTCCTTCTTTTTGTCCCGTTTGACAAAAACTTCAAAACACAATATCTTTCTCATACGAAGTCCATTTGAGCCCGTTCAAGTGGCGTCAGAAATATATTGCCGAGATATTCGCCATGTAAACCTTTCCATTGATTTTTAATACCTTTTAATTTTGAGGTATGTTGGAAGATTGATTGTTGTCATTGATGTCAACCCTAGTCATGGGTTTTGGACCACAAAATTGATAAAGGTATTTGGACATGAAGGAAAATGCACATGCATATACAACACCCATGAATGGATAGTATACATCATGCTGTTTTCGGTGGTATGTGGCACGTCACATGGATCCTCATGGTTTAGGAGAAATGAATTTTTGAAGATGACAAAGTGAATTGAAAAAGGAAGTACATGTAGGCCCTGAAAATAATTAAAGAAAATAATTAAAAAATAAGAAAGTGTCAGGTCGGCCCTAATGTTAAAAGGAAGTGACATAAATGGTAT
>ML804717.1:3919-39070 GCA_009831015.1 Picea engelmannii
GGAAGCTAAGCACCGCTGCTTGAAGGACATAGAGCATGGGCGAGAGCGGGCAGCCTTGTCTGAGCCCCCGAGTAGCTTGGAAGAATCTGGCTGGACGCCCATTGATGAGGGGGGCTATCCAAGGGACCGAGATGCAGGCTTTGATCCATTCCATAAACTATTGGGAGAACCCAAATTTCTTCAAGACTGCAAACAAGAAATCATGTCGGACCCGGTCAAAGGCATTGGCTAGGTCCAGCTTAATCACCATTCCTTTCTCTTTTTTTTTGCAACTTGTATGGATGGCTTCCTGGACGAGGATGATGTTGTCGAGTATTTGTCGCCCTCGAACAAACCCTCCTTGGTTTTCCGGGATCAGCTTCGGCAGGACTCTCTTGAGTCTGTTAGCTATGATCTTAGTGATAATTTTGTATCCCGTGTTGCAGAGAGATATTGGTCTGAAGCGGTTAAAGGTCTTTGCCCCTTTCTCTTTTGGTATGAGGGCAAGAAAGGAAGAATTAGTACTTCCTCCTAATTTGGTGCAGTTTTGAGATTTCTTGACCATCTTACAAAGATATTTTTTGATGATGTTCCAGCATTGGATATAAAATCTAGCTGTGTATCCATCGGGCCCGGGAGCCTTATCAGGATGCATGCTGAAAACTACCTTTTTAATTTCTGTATCACTGATCGGCCTGATTAACCTTAAATTTTCTTCTGCGTTGATTAGATCGGGCACCTCTGAAAGTGGATAAGCCTGCAGGTCCAGAGTTTCCATTTCGCTGGCTGAATACAGATTTTTAAAGTGATGGTGGGCGGCCTCCTTGATGCTGTGCGCATCCCTGTGAACTTGATTCTGCGAGTGGATTTCATCAATGGAGTTATAGTTTATCCTGGATTGAGTGTGTTTGTGGTAGTAAGCAGTGTTTTTATCGCCGTCCTTCAGCCATAGCGCCCTTGACTTCATTCGCCAGTAGGTCTCTTCAGCTCTGCAACTTTTGTGGAACTGACTTTGTTTTTCTGCTTCCTGACTAAGGGAGGCCTGCGTGATGATAGTCCCTTCCAACGTCTGCTGATGGTTTTCCAAGATTTCCTGTGCCTGTTGTCTTTCTGTCTGGGGCGAGACTAGAGTTTTGGCCCACGTCTTGAGGGTGGACTTAAGGCGTCTGAGTTTTTCTTCCCAAACGTAGGAGGGCGAACCAATGACAGGGTCTTTCCAGGAGAGGTATACCAGATTGAGGAAATCGGCGTGTTCTAACCAAATAGGGGAAAACTTGAAAGGAATGGGGCCTAGGGCAGCACTTGGGCGAAGGGAGAGGGCTAATGGTTTATGATCAGAGGTATAGTGGGGAAGAACTTTGGAGGAGGCGTTTAAACCGAGGGTTAGGAACGAGGATTGAATTAGAAATCGGTCTAGCCGGGCAGCTATATGTCCAGGGCCAAGTCTCTTATTAGACCAAGTGAATTTGCCATTTGTGGGAGGGATGTCCTCCAACTCCCAATCTGTCATCAAGTCTTCCACCCATTCTCTTGAGGGATCTCGAACGATAGAGCCCCCTTTCTTCTCAGCCAGCGATAGAGTAACATTGAGGTCCCCAGCAACTACTAAATTCTTGATGTGATGATTATGAAGAAACTGTCTTAAAGAGTCCCAACAGTCTTGCTTCTCATTGATTAAAACGGGAACATACATATTAAAGAGGCTTACCTGGTGGTCTGAACCCTTGTGATGCAGTTTGGTGTATATCCAGTGCATGGTGTCATATTCTTCGACTAGCTCCAACTTGGACGAATCCCAGAAGGTAGCGAGCCCCCCGGAGGCTCCTCTTGCGCTGACTGCCTTGCCGGGGCCCTTCTTCCAAAAGATCTGACTTATCCGCAGGAGGTCTTTCTCCTCCATTTTTGTCTCCTGGACAAGGAGGACTTCTGGATTTTCCAGCCTTACTAAGTCCCTCAAGGCTTCTTCTTTCATTTTTCTCCCGAGTCCTCTGCAATTCCAGGAGACGTATTGCATTATTTATTTGAAGGGGGAGGGAGCCCACCTTTCGGTGTTTTCCTCGGTTTTGCTCCTGATCTGGTATGCACCATTTCCGGTATAGAAAGCTGAGTACCTTGGGCCACTTCCTTACTCGCTTGTTCCTCTCTGTGTTTCTTCTCGGATTTCCTACCTCTCTTTGGCTGCTCCGGAGTGCCTTTTGGGCTACTTGCTTCTCCTTCTTCTTCGTCCTGGGTCTCCGTGTTTGTATTCGATTGCAGGCTAATGTAAGCGTTGTCTAGGTTGGGTATTTTAGTGGGCGAGCTTGTTTCCAACGGAACCAATGGGGGATCTGCGTCCCCCTCTGAACCCTCTGCAGGGCTAGGGTTAGGTTGAGAATTGTCATGGACGTTATGAGCGTTTTGAGAGGTTTGACCGCCTTTTACGGATTCCTGATTCCTTTTGTCCTTTCCTTTGGCATTGTGTGAGTTTTTCCCCCTTTTGAATTTCTGCCAACCCTCAGCTTCCTCTGTCCCTGTGGTCTGCTTTTTAGGGCAATTCCTTTGAAAGTGACCATGTTCCTGACAGTTCCTGCATTTGAATGGCAAATGTTCGTAATCTAGCTTCTGGTAATGGGTCCACGGTCCAACTGAGAGTTTTACTGCTTCCGGAAGGCCTGCCTCCAAATCTACTTCCACACAGATTCTGGCACAGCTATACTTCCCTCTGTGGTCCGCTCTGTCAATGTACCTACCCACTCTATTACCTATCCTTTGCAGAGATTCCGAGTCCCAGCAGTGCAACGGGAGGTTGGGTAGCCTGACCCAAACCGACACTTCTTTCGGCGTGTCCACCAGAGGGTCAAAATACGGGGTCCATTTGTTCAAATATAGTCCCTGCGAACCCATGAAATAGGGACCATTCCGGAAAATCAGATCCCGATCCCCTTCGGAGATAAATTCAAAAACGAAGAACCCACATCCCACCGAGTAGCAGGTAACCCCTTGCGTCAGGTTAGGTTTCCAGTTCCGCTGGATCCAGTCGTCAGTGGTTTTGGCAGACGGCCAGAGGCCCATAAACTGACCCACGAGACCCCGCTGGGCCAGAGCAAGGGCGATTTTCATTGGTCTAGTTTCAGGAAGAACTATTTCCGGGATCTCCTCCAGTTTCTTTATGAATTTCGGGATCATTGGATCGGCCTTTCTTTTGCCGTTGCTGTTGATCAATCTTCGAAAAGCATCTTCATCCGGGGTCAACGGAGGGGGGACCTTCGTCCCACCCCCAGGCACCGCCATGGAAACCCTCGCCCTCGAACCAGGCTCGAATCCGGCTCAATCGCTCAAACCCTCGAACTCGCTTCCGCACACCATTCTTCTGTTTATTGCCCTTCCTTTTTATTATATTACTCAAAATGATTTAGAATTCAACCCTAAACTTGTTAGCGTGTCTGTTACCTATAGGACTAGCTTGTGGTCTAATAAACTGTGATCCAGGGGCATATAAGCCATCAAAAACAGCTAGGGATCGCACTCGGCCTGAGCCACACAATACACTAACCCTTAACATTGATGGGTTTTTTGGGGTGTCTCCTCCCAATTCTATCGTGAGTTTCAAAACCCTCAAAATCCAATCAAGCTAATGGGATTTGACTTATTCCTCCAATTTTATATAGTGATAGAATCATGCATATTAATCTTGAAAACAATTCTAAATTAAATTTGACTAATTTTTTATACCAATTTGTTTAATTAAATATTCTATTAAATTATGAAAATAATTCTAATTTTTTTATATTAAATATGAAATAAGATAAAAATACCTTCAACATACTAAACTAACATTGACGATAATAGTTGTTAATATTAATCTTTCAAATAGTGATAACATCTTGCATATATAATAAATCATGAAAAATAATTATAAACCACATTTAAGCCCGGTGGGTTAGCTCAAGTGGATGAGTGTCGTTGTTTGCTCGCATGAGGTTCCGGGGTTGAATCCCTGGCCAAGAGCATGTTTAGGGCCTCACTTGATGTCTTCACTGGGTTAGGCTCATAATCAGGACGAACGGGGTTCCCATGAAAATAAAAATTATAAACCAATTTGTTTGAGTAAATCTTCCATTAAATTGTTCATCCTAATCAATTTAAACTTATACATGTGTATATCTTCTTAAGTATTTTTTCTTTTACATTTTGTGAGTCAAATCATAATATATTCACTTTCTTCTTTTAAAATCTCTTCAACTACCTAATTTGTATTTTTCTCCCTTTATATATTTTTGCAATTCCTATATATTCATCAAATTTAATCACACATAAATATTAATATTAAATTTATTTTTTAATAAGTAATGAAGTCATTTATATTACTAACAATGTTAGTTAAAAACAAACGCATTCACAAAGCGCATGTCACTATGAATTATAAAAATCCCCAAATCTTAAAATGTGACATTACATATGTATCATAAAGTTATTAAAATGGAAGGAGAATCTTCATCATTATTATTTTTTAATTAGGATCTTCCACAACAATTTAATTGATTTTCAACATGATGGTTGTAAATGGTCATTAACTTTTCATATCCAACATCACAAAGTAAATAAAAATACATAATTGGCCAAATATAGAGAATCATAATAAAATGTCACATCCACAATATATATGTTGAAATAAAACATGTACATATCACTCTTTGTTTCCATCACCTTGATTATCTTCCGTGCTTGGCATTGTAACATTGTTGTAATAAAATAAAATAAAAATTGATCTCAGATCATGTCATAGTATGAACTACCAATCTCAATACAACACATCCGAGTGAAACAACACTTGGTTGTAGTGTTTTGGGAAAATATAAGGCTCCTCGGTTTCATCCCACATCCTTCTAGAGTTGATACACATTAACCCACTATCACGATCTTCCTTTACATTACTCCGGTCAAAGGTATTCCACTACTTGCACTTAAAATAAGACATTGGAAATATGATAAATCCACTTGCATGAACTCTTGTATCTTTCCATTGTAACCTAACTTCCCCTCTATTATGTTTCGATCACGGTGTCTAGCATGAATAGATTGGTCGAACTTAACTTCCACTCCATAGTCTAGTGTGATACATCCATCATTGACATCCTTATTGTGAAAATGATGTCCATATTTCCACATATATGGGAACAAAGACACCTATCAAAATATGAACAAAGGATGGTATCATATGTCTAATAACCCAATCATTAATAACAAGAATATGGATATTGTAATTCAAATGTGCATTATAAATTTAATAATGCACACAAAGATATTATTGCATAATTTCTACATCCAATCCCTATGTTTAGTGCATCATCTTCACCACGTGGGCAATGACCAAACATACCATATTTCTCTCTAATCTAGTTAGCCAACTAAATTTTGAGACAACATTTAGGACAAGGCATGATTCTACCGTTCAACTATTTGAATTTTTTCTTGTCACTGTCCCATCTTATTATCTTCTCTTCATACCACATGACCCATGGTTTCATTTCCTCTGCATTGTAAAGAACAAATTTATTGATGGAATCAATTTCTGAATTCATTATGTATTCATGAAATCATAATGAATAGTATGAAATCAAATATATCTGATCAAGTTTGGTGTAAGCAATTACTATATACAAATTTGACAAAATATAAGTGACTTACTCACTTTGTCATGTGCCTTTTTCCATTTGTTCGAAGTAGCCCCCCTTCTCATATTTCCTCATCATGTTGGTCATCCCAAACCATTACGCCTTGTGTGTCATCAATTTGTTTAATGTACTCACTAGCATAAGAGAATGACTTTTGTACTATGTACCCCTCTACCATAAACCGGTCTAGTTTTTCCCTTTCTCAAACAAACCCCTTCAACTTTATCAAGTACCTCTCTAAGAAGAACAACCAACAACATGAAACCACCTTAACTAATTCAACCACATCAACTACATGAATTAGACGATGGATTCACAAATCCATGAAACATGTCGGTAGTTCCTTCATAAACATATAGGCAATCTCAACTATCTCTCGATGTCACCATGGGATGTTATCCATGTGAGTCTCCTTTGATGCAATCCAACACACAAATTCAGATAGTTTAGATATGGTCCATTGCAAGTCCTAGGGGAATTCATCGTTCACACAACCATGCATGAGAAAAAGGATAATGGCAATACAAAATAAACACATACAAAAGTGATTAACACAAAATTATGAGTGCATTTCATATACTAGCCTACATTGTAGAAAAAGAAGCATCTAATCGACATACATACCCTTAGAAGGTTCAGATGGTCATGTGATTTCAACCTCGATGAATGTTCATCTATGATGAAGAAGCGTCATCAAGTTGACCCATATAAAGAAGGCACCTTCACGCCCAATATAACATACTTCCCCATAGAAAGATCATCTTTCTTCATATTTCGTGTGACATCGCCTTTTTTAAAAGACCAAAAGGGAATGGCCTCTCCTCTTCTTCCCTTTCTTGGCTAGTGTTTATTTTTAGTATTTGAAGAAATCAAATATTTCCTAACATATGATGTATCTCATTTTGTAGATGATATACACCTACATAAAGAAGATGAAACATTTTTGAATATATGCATGGGATCTATTAATGGGAAATCTTATGATGCTCCCAACATGGAAGCTCATAAAATACAAATTTTCTTTTCATCCCAATGGTCATTTTCTCAACATAAGTGTTGAAAAATTCAACATCATTGAGCATACATTCCCCATTTGATATGAATTTTTTTGCAATTTTCTTCTCCTTCTCTCTATCATATGCCCTAAGACAATATATCGATGGCAATATATCAGGTCTTTGGGTTCTCTCTAGTTTACCATTGAAAGTAGGTGTTTCTCTTCTATAAGGGTGGTATTCTAGAAGGAATACCCTCACACAGTCATACACAACTTTTGTAGGAGGTTGGAGCACCTATCCATTATATAAGGTCCACAACATGTACATCCTTGATACTCTTTTGTTACAAGACCTGTGATATTATTGTATATGAAACATATTCACATCAAAGAAGACAATTCCAACAAATTAAGTATGTCAAATAAAATTATAGATATAAACAAATCAATCAACATGTTTAGCAGAACCAACTCCTAGTACTAGATAATCATGTGCGGTGTATGCACATATGCCATACAATGTAAATGACCTCTTCACCAATATGGGTCTTTATACATAGCATACTCATATCCCTTTCCATAATTGTTTCGATTTATCAATTAATGGTTAGAGGTAGATATCCATTATCTCCACTTGTCTTTTACTAGGGGCTACAAGAGAAAACATAAGATGTTCATTCTTCATGAGCAACCATGGGGGCGATATTTTTATTTATCACTATTATTATCCAAACATAATACTTTGTGTTTTAGAGGGAATATGAGTTAACTCCAGCCATGGATATGATCATTCAAAGGATTCATACTTCATTCTTGACTTTATCAATCCATGTATCATATATAGGATTCATGGCTATTGAATCCATTAGGATCCAAATAACTCCTAGCTCACTTATGTGCAAGGCATGCCGCCCCTGCAACCTGGTTAATTCTTTGCGATGAAAGAGCATTTGAATCATTAGGATTATAGGCATGTTCCTCAATATCTTGTGAGGAGGATCATGTTCCTTTCCATTTTTATTTATTTATAATATTTGTCATGCCCACATTATGGACATATCTCTTTGTCCTCACATTCACCTATATGTAGAATACAATCATTTAAACAAGCGTAATATAGTATCTACTCCACGCCGAAATTTTTCAACAATTAATTTGACTCTTCACAATTATCGGAGAGTACATTGTCGCTTGGAAGTACCTTATGTTTTAGTAATTGTAACATCCACACTATAATCCTCAGTTTAATTAATGATTAATGTAGATATAATATGTGGCCACGACCAAGCGATGTAATAGGCGAATTGTATTTCTGAATGTTAATAATAAAATGTGATTCTTACTGCTAAGGGAACATGGATATAGATGGGGGTTGAATTAATCCAGAAGAGAGGGGACGGTCTAAGAGAATGGTCAAGAGGGGGTCCAAGGGGGAATTACCCATGTATATTAATTCAACCCATTTTTCCTAAAATTGTTATTGGTATAGGAACTTTCTAATTTCTTATTGAGTGTTCCCAAATCCAATCATTGAATGCATGTAAGAGGGTGGGTGTGAGTGGTCACATCCCATAGTTATTGGAAGCANTGCTGAGTACAATAATATTGGGGAAGTGTGTGAGTCAAGCAAGTAATCCAAAGGAGAGGAAATTTGTATGGGTAGCTACTGTAGTTTTACACATTCAATTGGTGTGCATGAACAACAAGTAGAGGGAAAGAAAGAGAGATGGAGCTGGAGCAACCATGGAGGGCGAATTCTAGAGTATGTTGGAGAGTATCTGGAGCATTTTGGAGCTAAATATTGAAGAGCGTGGTTGTTAGGTCTGAAGAGTGAACTCCTATGTGAGTTGCACTATAACAACAAGTGGTTGTTGTTGGTTGTTGGTAGTTTTCCTGGAAGCAAGTTCCCTTGAGTTCTTGGCTGAGAGATTCCTCGTTACTTGTGCCAGAGAGACCCTGATAAATGAATGGGATGTCTAAGGGGCTGATATCAGTGAAGGGTTACATTCCTTGAGTTGGGTAGGTCGAGAGGAAGAGATATGGTGGAATATCAGGATAGTTGTAGGAGAATACCAGTGGGTTGTGATAATCCTGAGTTGTGAGAGACCACCCTCTTTTGTGGATTACTAGCCTTGGCTCAGGGGTGACTTGTTGTTGAGATTTGGAGAAAAAAGTCTATGATTGGGTGGAACATCCATACCAAGTAGTTGGTTGCACAATTTTTTATAAAAGATAAGTATTTTATCTTGTTGTTGTTGTATTATGAGTTTATTTGTTGTGCATTAACTCAATGTATCAAACTGATTTATATGTTGTTGAAATTGAATTTAATAGTTGCATTTCATGTTGTTTTAGCATGTTGTAGATGCATATAAATAATTTTAACATTCGACAATTAAATCTATACATAATTCGTAGCTGTAAGCTACAAAAAATGATTTAGTGAGCAGGAATTTTCATTTCTATGAGTATTATGCACGGTAATGTTCCAACGATAGGCCAGGGGATGTTACATTATGATATCAGAGAGTCTAGTTCAAACATCAGACTTATATGGGATCGAACTAGTGCGAGTTTGAGTAATTCGTTGTTGCAGATTTCTGAGTATGCGAGTTTGGGGGAAAATGGATAAAATTAGAGTAAAATCCCCAAATTCGTGAGCTAAATTTGAGTTTAAATGACTTAGGATTGTCTAAGAGAAGTTTAATGGAGTAGATATATAGATTTTCAAAGTTAAATTAGACTTGGAAGGTCAAAATTTGAGTTTAGTGGTTGTTGTAATGTTTTATAGAGTTCAATGAATTGACGACTGAGATTGTGTTTGATCTCAAGATCAATAGCCAAGATTCACTTTGATAAATTTGAAATCCATAAGGTTTCAGTCGTTTCAAATATTGAGTGAAGCAACGACYGCAACTAATTTTTCGATGTTTAGGAAAATGGATCAGATCGAYTGTCTAGATTACTTTTGGTTGTTTGGGAGTTGGAGTCAATCAATGGTAAAGATCATCTTGGCTTGGATATTGAYGGTCCAAAATCATCGGGGATTTGGTCAAAATTTCTAAGTGTTGGAAATTTTCCAAGAGAATCAGTCAATGGTCGATGGTCAGACATCGATAGATTTGAATGAGGTTTGGTATATCAATGGATGAGATCATTTTTCAATAGGATATCGATGACCTTGATTGATCAAAGTTTGATCCAAAATTTTCTAAGTGTTGAAGTTGGCTAAGGAAAATCACCGATGGGCTGATGGTCGGGCRTCAACCGGATTTGGTGAAGTATTTTTAGTCGCCAATGCGAATTTTCTATGTATGATGGGCTCAAATAAAATATGTCGAAGATATATTTCCAATGAGCTAATATGTTTTCAAAACATATCTCGTATGAGAAAGTTAYGACCAAAATAGTAAGGGTGAAATTTAAGCGTCAGATTACTTCTAGAGGGCATAAATCCTTGCTTAGAGATCTGATTGGGGCATAGGAGTAGTCTATGGAAATTTTATGAACCATATAAAACATCCATGGAGCCAAATTTGGAATCTGGGTATGTAAAAATGTGCTAGGAGAGAAAGAAGACACTTGTAGCATACATGGATAAATTGGGTAAAACAGTCAAAACGTCTTCGGACCATAAATTACAACTCAGTGCTTGGATTTGAGAAAATGAATAGTCATTGGAAAGGTCTTGAGGAGAAGAAGATACCTATCCACCCATAATTTATATTTGGGCAATTAAATTTTCCAAAAATTAATAAAGATATTTTTGTAATAGGAAAAGAATGGAAATTACAGCATGTAAATGTTGTAATGTTTCGCTCAAAACTCAGATTGAGGCATGGGTACATCCATTGGAAAGTTGTTTCAAACAAGATTGCATCTAAGGAAGATTTTGATTTGGTGCATTGTTTCCTTCATAAATTGGGACAAATAGTAACATGTATTCTAATTGATGAAATGTTTTATGTTATGCATGTTCTAACAGTAATTATTACATGCACATTTCTTGCATAATTAGAGGTACAAGAAAGAAACTTTGTTTCTTATATGAGGAATGGAGTTATGGATGATGCTCACGGATATCAAAACCATGAGGAAGAGATCATAGGTCTGCATGTCAGCATGGGAAATGCTGAGACAGAGTCCAATGGAAGAAGAGGCAAGCATGAGCTTGTAACTATGAGAAGCCTGCATAGGGAAGTGCATAACTACATGGTTGATAATGAAAGGATTATGAAGGCTTAGTAAGAGATACTTCAAAGTTTTAATATTTTACATAAGTAATTTAACAAATACTCTAGTACCAAGCAATAATCTACTGTTAGACAAGTATCAACATCAAGATCCCATAACAAAAGGGATGATCATGGAAATGATAGGAATTCAAGAAGCATGAGAAGACACCATCATTCTCCAAGGAAATCCACCAGAATAACTCATGCAAGTTTAGGGCCAAGGAGAAACCCAAGTGTGTCGCATGTTCAGAGGAAAAGGAGAAGGCTTGAGGAAGACATCTTGCAAGGTGATCTCAAGAAGGTCAAGCCACCTACTTTAAACAGTGAGCATTGGAAAGGAGAAGAGGGAGAGGCCCGAATGTTGGAAATGAAGAAATATTTCTAGCTACATGATTACCCCTCCCGGGTAGAAGATAGAATTACCACCTACCACTTGCAAGGAAAGGCAACCATGTGATGGGATCAACTTAAGCAGCCAAGAAACTTGATGAGAATTAGAGGATTTCATGGAGACAGTTCAAAGGATATTTCCAGGAGAAATATTTGTCTGAGCATTACTGTGAAAGAAAGATGAAAGAGTTCTTTGAACTCAAGTTAGGAAGCATGACAATGGAGGAATATAAGAATAGGTTCTTTGAATTGTTGAATTATGTTGACTTCATAAAAGGTGAGAAAGTAAAAATCCAAAGGTTTGTACATGGGTAACCCTCCTTCTATAGTGAAAAGATTCAATATGATAACCCCAAGACCTTGGAGGAAACCATAAGGAGCGCAAGGCATATTTATGAGCAAAGCATAGGAAGGCCAATTTTACAAAAATATTGGAATGACAAGATGAAGGGGAAAAAGGATCAAAGGTAGAAAGTTTTAAGCCACCCCTTTTCAAGAACAACACCCAAGAAAATCAACAAGGTGAAGAAACCCAAAACGAACACAACACTACAAATTCATTTAGGCAATAACCTATACAATGTTGGAAATGTGAGGGAAATCACCTATATAGGGACTTCCCTTAGAAAGGAGAAATAATGAGGATTGTCCACAACATCCAGGAGGATGAAACTATGGAAGACATGGGAGGAAACATGTTGGAAATATTGAGAGGGGGGGGGGGTGAATCAGTATTACCTTTTTAAACAATTAGTAATTAATTTGTTATTTTAATTATCACAATAGATCATCAATGGGCTTGTATTTAAAAAATCAATTATATAGATCAAGAATTACAAAGTTTATAAAGAATAATATTTGATTGTGAAGGATACCAATCCTCTTTAGAACACCAACTCTTGGAGACACAAATCCCCTTCTTCAGAGAACCAACCCTAGGAATCACCAACTCCCTTGTTTTAGGTCACCAACCCTAGGAAGCACCAACTCCCTTATTTTTAGGGCACCAACCCTAGGAAGCATGATGGCGTCCACCTAGGCACCTACCTTAGCAAGCCCTGCGCCTGACCTCCCGGTCTTAAGGATCGTTCTAAATTACCCTCGAGTCGGAGTGGCTCCTTTGATTCTCCCCTGGAATCCTTATTAAGATTTGATCCACAGGTCTGTCCTTCTCATTACAACCCTTAGGCTTGAGCGCTTCTCCATTCTCAATAGAAAATAACAATCGAGTTTCGGGGTTTTCCAATCCCCGATGTCACCAACACTTGCTTCCTTGAATCCCGACACGCTTCCTTTTTGCTTCATCCCCTCCTGGATATGCTCCCAGTCCACACGACCCTGCCTTATATGACCACAATCCCATCTCTTATCGAGATTCGAGGTTTCAAGTATCAATATGTATTGGGCCTCTTGTCCACGGGATTCCCGATTTTTCGACTCTCGATTTCCCGACAATTGACTTTTCCTTTCGGGGAATTTCCCGAAGGCTTCAATCTCGGCCAAGCGTCCTCAAGGATGGACGGTCCTCGCTGCTCCTCACTATTTCACGATTTGCGATTTCAAATGCTCTGGTTGCCTTGTCTTCAGGATTCGCGTTCCGAATCCCGATATGCCGATTTGGCTTCCCTGTCGGGATTTCCCCCGATAGCCTCGATTGTCGCCACGCATCCTCTAGAGATGAACGACCCTGATTGATTCCGGGACTTTCACTATGAAAATTCCTGATCACTCGTCCTCGTGATTCCCGATTTAGAGAAGGTCGAAATCTCGAGGACCACGCCCCTCGTTGGAACTTTCTTCCTCCCGTCCACCAAGATTAACCTTCGTGCAACTCCCGGTCAATCCAACGGCTGACGGGTATCTATGTGCAGATCCGACGGTCTACAATCTCCTGATCTTGAACTCCGGATGCAGCTGTAACCTCCTCGCTTCTCTGGAAGACCTGACAGCTAGCGGGGTTTTGCTAATCCTCCCCCCACAGATTCCTGACCATCGATTTCTTCCCTTTGATGACTTCTATGAAGGAAAACCAAGAACTCTTCCCTGGACTTGTCCGCTTGCGCTACAAACTTTCGATGCCCCTCTACGTTTTCAAAGGCCTTACTCCTCCTGAGCTTCTCACAACTTCAACCTCAAAGAGGATCCTTGCACGCACTCCTCGAGGCGACCTACAACCACTCTCAGGTGTTATGTACTTCGACTCTGTGCACACCTACAACAACAGTCCTTCGATATTTTACTCAGGTTCACAACCCTGAGACTCTCCTTGGCCTGCGCACTCCTTGCATGGCTCCCGTGCCTAGCTGCACTCTGAGGAAATGAGAAGAAGAGCTACCTCTCCTGAGATTTCAGAGACAACCCTCTGAACCCCTTGTCGACGCACTCCTTGCGGACAATTCAACTGCACTCCTTGCAGGAATCTTGCTTAGACAGAGAAGTAATTGAAACTCATTCCACTTACTCTTCCTCTCTCAGATTCCAAATATTCAACATGAAATCAATCATACATAGCATAAAAGAAATTGCATGACAGAAAGAATAAACCATTCATGAACGTAACATTCAAATATGCATACACAGAGAATAAGTAAAGACCATGAGTCTGAATCACAACTTTCTTTATATAAATTCAGAACTTCTGTACATGGAGTCTGCTACACAGCTCTCTACTTCTCCTCTTCCTCTGTAGTCATGCTAATGTTACAATACACAATGAGGGTGTCTATATCCCGTTTCCCTCTTTCTTTATAAAAATGTCTAATCTAATATTCAATTCTACCTACCTATTTCATCTCATCATAAATGCCTCTATCTACTTTAGACGAGAGCGGGACGCTCAAGGTATGATTACAATATAAAAGTACGCCTCTCTTTACTATCACATTTAAGGTTGGTGCATTATCTTCGAGATAAATTCAAAATTTGTGCTGGGCTTGTCCATCTGTCCTTCACTTCCGCGCTGGCTCGCTTGATGTGGGCGATGCTCCTGCATCAAAGCACCAACTCCCTTGTTTTAGGGAACCAACCCTAGGAAGCACCAACTCCCTTGTTTTAGGGAACCAACCCTAGGAAGCACCAACTCCCTTGTTTTAGGGAACCAACCCTAGGAAGCACCAACTCCCTTGTTTTATACTCTGCTTAGTAAAGGATATGAATCCTTCCTTGCTCCTCCCTTCCACCCTCACTGCATTGGTATCTTCAACTTTCCTTCTTGGACTCTGCTTTTGCTTTTGATATTTTAATCTGGACTTCAGAGACACTTTTTTCTCACCGTTCTTTCTTGTTTACATAGTCTTCCAAATGGTGTGAATTTGAAGCAGAGTGTCTCTTTGTTTGAACCATTGCACCTCTTCATTTAAAATAACAATAATAACTTCTATTATTATTATTATTAGTTTAAAGAATTCAAATCCCTTGAAAATTGTTCATCATTTTAATCCTTCACTAATTATTTTCTTGTTTTGGATTTCGATATTTGAAGATAGACGCTTCCTTCAAACCATTCTTTTCTTTGTGACCGCGGGCTCAAACCATGAGATTACCTTCTAAGTATTTTCCTTGGCGCTAGTGTTGCGCCTTTTTTACCTTGAGCACTCACATGACCAACGACATAACCTTGTCATCTGGGCTTCGGCCCTTTAGAACTTTTTATCTTTTACCAAACTCTTGTTATCATAGAAGATATATCATCCAGAGTGTTACCTTCTGGAGTGATTACATCTCATGCTGGCTAATCTAATGGCTAGCATTACTCTTGAAGTTATCCTATCGAAGGTTTGGTCTAATCCTTGTGCAATTTGCACTGTGATGAGATCTTCTGCATTGATCTCTTTCTCTTTGATCTTGATATGACAGTGTGGAGTTAATATCTTGTTGAATGGACTATTATTTCTTATATGGAGGCTAAAACAAAATCAACTATCACGACTTAATCAGGAGTTGAGATGAAAAATTCTCGTTCACACTAGGACTTCGACGATTCGTGATTCCGGGATTTTGAGTTACTATAATTTTGTAGTAGAACAATTCCTCTGGAGGTTTACCTACCGAATAAGTCATAGAATTTCGGTGACTACTTGTTGTTGGTTAACACCTCATGCTTACTCTATCCTTCCACTGTACTTGATCATATGGTCAAGAAATATTCCGGCGGATCTTATATCAAAGACCAAATGTTAATTCGAGACTTCGTCCTTTTGGCGCTTCGAGCATTTTTGTTGGTAGGAGAAGTTGGAAATCCCCGGGGGCTATAATGTCAGAGTGATGTGGCTTGCTGAAGTCACTATTGACATGGAACTAGCTAAGTGGTTGCCACGTGCCACCTTGATTCGTGAATTTCATATATTTAATGTGCCAACTAGACCTTGACACTTGTCACCAGTTGATTGGGCCATGTGTCATCTTTGTCTTTTGCCACATGTCTCTCTCCTGGATCGTGGCTTTGCACTTCCTGGCTATGAAAGTTTTAGTTTTTTGGGACTCCTCTTAATCCCATAGTGGTCAATGTCGAGCTGAGTATTCCTTCCCTTGCATGATTGAATGGTCTAGGGGAATCTTTGTTATCTAAAGCTCATTCTTGATTGAACGGTCTAGGGGAATCTTTGTTATCTAAAGCTCATTCTTGATTGGACGACTAGCAGGATTTTGGTGATTCTGAGACTCGGGGATATTGTAGCTCCTTTATACATCCATTTATCATCAAAGCATTGAATAGATGTATCATTGTAGATATTCCCTTGTCTTGATCCGACGACCTTAGTTTACTTCGGGACTTTATGCCTTTGGCTCCGCTTATCCTATCCTTCCACTTGATCCAACGGTTGAGACTGGCCCAAATTTTCTCCACGAGATCTTACGGTCGACGTTCGCTTCACGGCTTCGGAGTTTTCAAGACTCTGTGTCTTATGGGGTCCACTTATCCTTTCCTTCCACTTGGTTCTATCTGATGATAGATCCCAAACTGATCTAACGGTTGTGATTACTCTTGCGCAATTTCTACAGTTCTATCTCTTCTGAGATTTGATCTCATCACTTGCACTATGTTGACATCAATGACAATATCATACCACTATGTCCAACATTCTCCCCCTTTGGTATTGATGGCAACCTTTTGTTTGAAATATTTTTATTTCTTTTTCTTATCAATTTCCTCCCCCTTTGACAACAATGACAGAAGGAATATTTCTTCGCTCCCCCTATCCATGTGTCCCTTTTCCTCTGATGAAAATTTTGTGGTTTTTAATGAGTTATGTCAATTACTCCCAATTCCCGTCGAATATTTTCAAAGGTACTCCTAGGAAAAGGTTTTGTGAATATGTCTGCAATTTGTTCTTTGGTGTCCACATACACTACTTTAACCACTCTTTGAGTAACCTAGTCTCTTAAGAAATGGTATTTGATTGGGATTTTTTTGGTTTTAGAATGCATTACTGGATTTTTAGAGATACTTATGGCACTGTTGTTATCACAATTAATAATAATGGGATCATCATATCTTATTTGTAAATCTTCTAATGTTTGTTTCATCCAAAGAACTTGTGCGAAACATGATGCAACATCAATATATTCTTCCTATGTTATGGATAGTGATGTGGATGTTTGATTCTTACTTAGCCATGCTACTAGACATTTTCCTAGAAAAAATGCTCCTCCACTGGTGATTTTCCTGTCATCTATACTTCCAGCCCAATCTGCATCAGTGTATGCATTTAATGTAAAATATTTATCTTTTGGATACCATAATCCAAATTCTAAGGTCCCTTTAAAATATCTAAATGTTATTTTTACTCCTTTTAGATGAGTTTCCCTAGGTGCAGATTGAAATCTTCCCACTAGTCCTACAACCTCCATGATGTTAGGTCTAGTTGTTGTTGAATATAGAAAAATTTCGATCATTGATCTGTACATATTTTGATCTACTTTTGGTGAGTCATCATCTAGTCTTAGTTTACATCCAGTGACCATGGGAGTACTTATAGGTTTACTATCTTCC
This sequence comes from Picea engelmannii, assembly GCA_009831015.1. Taxonomy (NCBI): domain Eukaryota; kingdom Viridiplantae; phylum Streptophyta; class Pinopsida; order Pinales; family Pinaceae; genus Picea; species Picea engelmannii. The sequence goes on from ML804717.1 coordinate 21,167, forward strand.
ATTTGGAATTTCTTCAACATTTCCTTGATATATTTGGTTTGGGAAATAAATATTAATTTTTCTGATTGAGTGACTTGTAAACCTAAGAAGAAAGACATTTGTCCCACCATAGACATTTCAAAATCTTCTTGCATTTTAGTTGCAAATTTTATGCTCATCATAGTAAGATTACTCCCAAATATGATATCATCAACATATACTACCACAACAATCATATTTTGATCTTCAATTTTGACATACAAGTTGTTGTCAGTAGTCCCTCTCTTATATCCTTGTTTTTGTAGGTACTTATCTAGCCTTGAAAACCATTCTCTTGGGGTTTGCTTAAGACCATACAGAGCCTTCTTTAGCTTTCACACATAGTCTTTATTTTATGTTAGCATGAATCCTTCTGGTTGTTCAACATAGACTTCTTCTTCTAGAGTTCCATTCAGAAATACTGACTTGACATCCATCTAATAAATCTTGAAATTTCTTAATCATGCAAATTCTTGGAGCATTTTGATGACTTCTAGTCTTGCTACTAGAGAAAAAGTCTCTTCAAAATCAATACCTTCAACTTGAGCATACCCTTTGCAAACTAATATGGATTTGTTCTTGATAATATCCCCATTTTCATTTAGTTTGTTCTTGAATATCCACTTAGTTCCTACCACATTCTTGTCCTTAGGTCTTGGAACTAATTCCCAAGTCTGGTTCCTCTCTATCTAGTCAAGTTATTCATTCCTTTCCTTTGTCCAGTCTTTACTTTTTCTAGCTTCTTTAAATGATTTAGGTTCTATTTTAGACAACATTTCTTGTTCTGATTCAAATGTGAGTTTCCTTCTTATTTCCACTCCTGCATTTTTTTCTCCAATGATCTGACTCTCAGGATGGTTCTTTTTAACTCTTTTAGATGGAGCTTTTGGCAAGGGTGTTTCTTCATTGTCTTCTTCATCAGTATAGGGTTCATTTTCATGTGTTTATTTATCATCATCTTCTTGTTGAGATTCTTTATCGTCATCTTCTTGTTGAGATTCTTTATCATCATCTTCTTGTTGAGATTCTTTATCAATTTTTTATATGTCCTGGGATATGCTCTTCTTTAGTTTTATATGCCTTAAAGGTTGTTTCTGCTTTTGATGGTTTTTCCTTCCCTGTCCACATCTCATATGCTGTAATAATTCCATGGAGCTCATCGACTGTGAGTTTGTCAAGTTTTGATCTATCTTCAATTGTGGAAATCTTGGAATAATACTTCATAGGTAAGGACCTTAAGATATTTTGTACAATAGGTTTGTCTGAGAGTTCTTCTTCTTCTTTCATCTTCAAATATTCAAACTGAGCTCTATAGGTTTGTAGTTTGTTTTCCTTGGCTTTGCTATCTCCTTCATATATAACCTCCAGTTTGTCCTAGATATCCTCAGTTGACTTACAATGCACTACCTTAAAATTATGGGATTTTTTAATCCTCATCGAATGACATTGACCATTATTGAGTTGTCATTGCAAATCTTCTTTCCTGCAATATATGTGGGTGGAGTAGTTGGTGTAGTGTAACCATTTTCTACAGATTGTCAAACATCAAAACCAAGATCCAATAGGTAGCTTTTCCTTCTTATTTTCAAGAGAGCATAATCATCTCCTTTAAATAATGGTGCGTTGTTGGAATACATTCCCTCTTGTTGATCCATTTCTTTCAGGATCTACCTTCCAGTGATTAGACCATGTTGAAGGAACTGGATCTGATACCAATTGTTCTCTTTAGAATAATTGAGTGGTTAAATTGTAGTGAAGGAACCTGCTCTGATACCAATTGTTGGAAATACTGAGAGGGGGGGTGAATTAGTATTACCTTTTTAAACAATTAGTAATTACTTTTTTATTTTAATTATCACAATAGATCATCAATGGGCTTGTATTTTAAAAATCAATTATATAGATCAAGAATTACAAATTTTATAAAGAATAATTTTCGATTGTGAAGGACTCCAATCCTATTTAGAGCACCAATTCTTGGAGATGCAAATCCCCTTATTCAGGGAACCAACCCTAGGAAGCACCAACTCCCTTGTTTTAGGGCACCAACCCTAGGAAGCACCAAATCCCTTGTTTTAGGGCAACAACCCTAGGAAGCATCAACTCCCTTGTTTTACACTTTACTTAGTAAAGGATATGAATCCTTACTTGCTCCTCCATTCCACCCTCACTGCATTAGTATCTTCAACTTTCCTTCTTGGACTCTGCTTCTGCTTTTGATCTTTTAATCTGGACTACAAAGACACTTTCTTCTCACCATTCTTTCTTGTTTATATAGTCTTCCAACTGGTTTGAATTTGAAGCATTGTGTCTCTTTGTTTGAACCATTGCAACTCTTCATTTAAAATAAGAATAATAACTTCTATTATTATTAATAATAATAGTTTAAAGAATTCAAATCCCTTGCAAATTGTTCAACATTTTAATCCTTCACTGATTATTTTCTTGTTTTGGATTTGCATATCTGCAGACAGACGCTTCCTTCAAACCATTCTTTTCTTTGTGATTGCAGGCTCAAACCACAAGCTTACCTTCTAAGTATTGTCCTTAGTGCTAGTGTTGTGCCTTTGTTACCTTGAGCACTCACTTGACCAACAACCTAACCTTGTCATCTAGGCTTCGACCCTTCGAAATTTTTTCTCTTTTACCAAACTCTTGTTATCGCCGAAGAGATATATTTTGGAGTGTCACCTTATGAAGTGGTTACATCTCATGTTGGCTAATCCAATGGATAACATTAATCTCGAAGTTCTCAGATCAACTGTCTGGTCTAATCCTTGCACAATTTGCACTGTGATGAGATCTTATCCATTAATCTCTTTCTCTTTGATCTTGATCGGAAGGTGTGGAGGTAATCTCTTGTTTAATGGATGATTCTTTCTTATTTGGAGGATAAAACAAAATCGACGATCAAGACTTAATCAGGATTTGATATGAATGGTTCTCGTTCACTCTCGGACTTCAACGATTCATGACTCTCGGACTCTGGGTTACTATAATTATGGAGTAGGACAATTCCTTCATAAGTTTACCTACTGAATAAGTCATAGAATGTCGGTGACTGCTTGTTATCGGTTAACACCTCATACTTACTCTATCCTTCCACTGTACTTGATCGAACGATCAAGAAATATTTTGTAGGATCTTACATCAATGACCAAACGTTAACTCATGACTTCATCCTTTCATCTGTTTGGGCATTTTTACTGGTAGGAGAAGCTGGACATCCTTGGAGGCTATAATCCCAAAGTGATGTGGCTTGTTGAAGTCATTGTTGATGTGGCATTGACTGAGTGGATTTCACATGTCACCTTGATTCGTGACTTTCATATACTTAATGTGCCAACTAGACCTTGACACTTGTCACCAGCTGATTGGACCACATGTCATCTTTGTCTTCTGCCACATGTCTCCCTCCTGGATCATTTCTTTGCACTTCATAGCTTCACAATTTTTAGTTGTTTGGGACTCCTCGTAATCCCAGAGTGGTCAACACTGGGATGACTATCCATTCTCTCGCACGATAGAGATGTGATGACTACACTCATTTGCAATAAGCTGATTAAAAGAAGCCAAACATGTCTTTTAACATAAAGCATCAATGAGAAAACCCTAAACCTAGAAGATGAAACACCAAAAGGTTTGTGGGCATCAATGTTGTTAGTTGATACATCAACTTTCGAGGGCACAAATTTTGCATACGATCTTCGTTTGGGGTTCTCTGTACTATTGGTAGATTTAATTGTCTAATTCAAAAAACCCAATCACCCAATACATTAATTGTCAACCCGGGGTATGTCCTTCTATTTCAAAGTTATCCTGCAAGGTATATGCAGGCACAACTTTTGCTTGACATTGATTATCTATAGGTATGAAAAATTAATAAAGAAACACACTCGTTCTAGGGCCTCCATTTTTCCAAAGCATTGGCATCTATCTGGCCTTCAAATAAAGTAATATCAAAGTTAACTTGTACCTTCAAGGGTGTCACACCTCTGAAGTGACCATTGGTTGAAGGTGTCATCTTCGTTGTTGGCAGTCGCCGAAGTATCTAGGAGAAATTATCCATCATCTCATTCCTCTATTGCGCAAGAGATTACTCGAGTAAACATTTGATAAGATCTCCTACTCTTTCACTCTCTTTTCTTCCACCATAGGAGGTCGCTTGGGATGGAGAGAGTGGTTGTCCTAAAGAGAAACTAGCTCGAGACCCAACTCTCTAATATCATGGATGATTTTGGGGGCTAAATTTCACTCATGGGATAATTTTCCATGGTTTCCCCCCAAAAAAAATTCGCTATTCTAAAAAAGATTCGCCCAAATTTTATAGGATAAAATTATTTTACCTCAAAAATCGCCAAAATTTTATACAAACTATATAAAATCCTTAGAAATTTGAATATTTTTACAAAAATATATCCAAACATTTATAGTTGGTATATGAAGGATTAGTAAGATTCACTAAGGTTTCTACATTTTAAAGTAATTTTCCATCCTTAAAATCATCCCTACTCTCTATACCTTGACCTCGTCAAGGACATGCACTAAGAAACAACGAGGAGCAAATTACTCTGATACCACTGATATAGATTATATTGAGAACGATGTGAATGAAAATATATAACAAGGAAACACACACAGATATTGCAATAAACATAATAATACAATTAAACTCAGATTCTATTAATGAATGTCTGAAATAAAAAAGACTGTAAAATGCAAAGCACACAAGTTAGCTAGAATGGTGGTAGCTTATCTATGAAGATAGAGATGTGATGACTATGCTCATTTGCAAGAAGTTGATTAAAAGAAGCCAAAAACTTCTTTTAACATAAAGCATCTATGAGAAAACCCTAAACCTAGAAGATGAAACACCAAAAGGTTTGTGGGAATCAATGTTGTTAGTTGATACATCAACTTCCTAGGTCACAACTTTTGCATACGATCTTCGTTTGGGGTGCTCAATACTATTGGTAGATTTAATTGTCTATTTAAAAAAATCCAATCACCTAATACATTAATTGTCAACCCACGGTGCGTCCTTTTATTTCAAAGTTATCGTGCAAGGTATATGCAAGCAAAATTTTCGTTTGACATTCATTATATATAAGTATGAAAACATCGTTTAGGGCCTCAAAATGACCTAGGAAGTTTGGGACCCAAAAAACTGTAGAAAAACTACCAAGATGTGGAACCATTCTGAATTAGTGGAACAAGTGAGTGGCCACCGGTGTCCACCTGGATCATATGTAGAACAAACTCAATTCTTCACATTGTTGTGATTCTTCATTACAAACTGAGGATTCCTTACCTCAATCTCAATGTTTTCCATTTATCTTAAGCTAGTAAAATATTATCTATAAGCATTGAATTTGTAGTTAGTAAAAAACAACAATTTTATCAAATCCAAAATTACAATTCTAGCAAAGATTTCCTTGTTGGATTCTAGTGAGGGAAAAATAAAAAATGACAAAGTTGTTGAACATTAATGTTTTCACCTTTTCCAATTTTCCATCATCAAAATTAGGAAAAACAATCTTCGTTAAAAAATCAAAATTTTAATTATGAAATTGTTATTTTTGACTGCACAAATGGATTCAACATCCTCAAATAACCATAGTGCACCTAAATTGTGCAATGTTAACATATGATATATATTATTTCATCATTCTTCATGTCAAATTTCAAACAAAAAATGCAGTACAACCCATTATTTTGAGCGGCCAAAAGAGAGAAATTTAGTTCAACATTTAACGTACACCCAAAATATTTATTTACATGGGAAGGTTGCAGAAAGAAACGAACTTTGGGAGGTTGGAAAGTGTTCTATGCTTTCCAAAATAGGTGTAGAGAGGCAAAGCTATTGGATTGGAAGACTACGCAAACTCTCTTTGGGATTTTTGTGATCCTGATGATTCTCTATGGTTGTGAAGTGTGGGCCAACAATACATTTGACTTACAATAGAAGCAAATTGAGAAGATTAAAAAACGCTTGATTACAAACAAGTTTAAAATTAAAAGTTCAGTCCCTTATGATATCATGTTGAGTAAAATGAGGGTTGCTCCTATTTAAGCAATTGCTATGGTGCGTCTCACAAGATATATAAAAAAATTTGAGCAAATGGAAGATGGTCGTTGGCCTAAGGTCATCTTCAGTGACATATTTTGCAAAAGAAAGAAGACGTGTATGCGACAAAATATTAAATGACTTAATAAATGGGATATTCACTTGAGCAGGTTCCCTATGAACAATAAAGAGATAAATGTTTTTTATCGATAGGTTCCACAAGTGAGCTTGGAATAAAGGGCTAGAGAGAAAGAAAGAGTATTATATTGAAGAGTTTAACCCCACTTACAATCATCATAAAAAAGCGCACATAGGGGCCAATATATCATGGACAACCAAAATGATTATTGCTCAGTTACGAACCAATTCCCATCAACTTTGTTGTGAAATTGGGTGTTGGAAAAGACCAAAGGAAGCTTGGGAAGAAAGGGTGTGTATGTTTTGCACCTCCAGAAAAGTGGAAACAGAAAAAACATTTCATTTTAGATTGTGAATCCTTCAAAGACAGTAGGGACAACTATGTAAGTATCTTGAAAACTAGCTCTTGGGATAATTGATTCATCGAGAGGACAATGGAGAAATTGGGGGAGCTCATCATCAAGTTGAACAAGAAAATGGATGAAATGCATAAATTCATGTGTGAGGCGGTCTGTCCCATAGGCTATTGTTAGCCTCGTGGACGTTAAAATAATTTCTTCTTCTTCTGTAAAACATTTTTCACGCTTCTCTTACAATATGTATGAATTCACCTTGTTCAAATTTTCCCCTTTTTAATAAATCTATAAAAACATGACTTCTTATATAGAGTTGATAAATTGATCCATGCTCTTTATATCTTGGGATGGGATGTTTGTCTCATTTCTTTGCACACTATAATGTTCTTTCCATCTCAACCTATCCTTATACTGCAAAAGGCTTAAATGCCCTTAAAATGGTTCACATTGTTGATAATAGATGTGAATGTATAGAGACAACACAAACCTAAATCCATTTAATTCCCAATTTTTGTAAAAATTATGAATCCTCCATATGTTATGGTATTGTCTTTCAAAATTATCTTTTTATACTCCTATTGCTTAAGTAATGCTTGTGTTCCATCTCATGAAAGGAAAGCTTAAAGGGTAGAGCCCCACTTACACCTTAGTTGTATTTACAAAAGGAAGGGTGGAGGGTGGTTGACTATCACGTGTTTTCTTTGAAACGAAGAGAAGAACCTTGACTCACCTTTTTTAAAAATCCGAAGAGGAAATAATGAGAACAACCATGTTTGAACGATATAGGTTACTTGACCTAAATAAAGGAACAAAACCCCTTCCCTTAATCTCACATGCCATGATATTGAAATATATAATCATGTGAGTAAGAGATCATAATTCAATACAAAGGGTAACACTCTCATTGTATTTATTTTCTTTGAGAACATGCAGTGTGAGGTACTCATACCTCTTTCATAGATGTACAATAAATTATTTTCTTCTACCATTGTATTTTAACTACCATTGTATTTTATCTGTTAAAATATTTTTATTTTTATTTTCAAATTTGAAATAAATAGTAAAGAATCAAAAAAATATATAACAATTTATTTTAGTGAAACCTTTTCAATGGTATAAACAATGCCTAAAAGGGACCTAAAACGGAGGTTAGGATCAAAAGTTATGAGCAATTTTCAAAAGATTATTTTTCATGTTAAAAGTTTTGTTGTTAAAAAATGCATATGTAATCCGGAAAAAAGTATAATAAAAAGTTGTAGATCTTTTCAATGCTTTTCTATTCATATAAAGAGTTCCAAATACAAGTTTGGGATCAAAAGTAACAGTGAAAATACTAAAAAATTCCATTTTTCCTTATTTATGACACATGCCGAGCTTGGTAATTTTTAAAAGTTGAACATCACATTTTTGAAATTATGACCATTTTCCCTTATTTATGACACATGCTGAGCTTGGTAATTTTTAAAAGTTAAACATCACATTTTTGAAATTATGACCATTTTTCCTTATTTATGACACATGTTGAGCTTGGTATTTTCTTAAAAGTTGAACATCACATTTTTGAAATTATGAGACATGATTGGAAGAGGAACAAGTCTACACTCATTTCATGACTCGAGAGGCTAGCTGATGTAAGCATCTTGCTCTTGCAAATCCATATACCTACTTAAGTGTCTAAAGAGAACAATTGGAAGCCTTGTTCGCAGATGGGAACAAATGATGACTCATAACCTTGATTCCAATCTTATGTAAGATTAAAAACTAAGCCAAACATTGTCATTTTGGGAGTTTGGCCGAGGGAACATATCTATTAAAAGATAACACAAGTGTCCTAAGATGAGCTCAATGATAACATGAATATCGTGTGAAACAAAAGGGTAAAAGCTCATTTGATTTTTATTTTCAATACAAATACACACCATGAAAGTGTGTCCTATCGATCCTTTAGAATTTTGAAGCCCTACAATTAAGAACCACAAACAACAGCTAGATCATAATGCTATAGCTCATATGAATGAAAAATTTCACCCTTAAGGTAGGTTGAAGGAGTTGTTGGCTCAAAAAGGTAAATGGGTCTCATGTATGTATATGGTTTTTTTTTGGGTCAACCCGTGGTGAATCATTGGGAAAACCCATAATCTCTAGCTACTACAATAACAAGAAGGGAAATTATGGAGGTGTGATAGACTCTGACTTGCTAACCTCAAAGGATCTTCTTCAAGGTAAGGTTAACAACAAGGAAATTATGGAGGTGTGATAGACTCTGACTTGCTAACCTCAAAGGATCTTCTTCAAGGTAAGGGTATATAGGTGGCTCCATAGGCTTCTTTGTTATAATTGTAAAAGGAAGAACCTTTGTGCTGCCAATTTCAAGGAATAATCTACATTTAAACTAAGGGACTCATGGCCTTTGTTCTAGCTTTAATCTAACAAGTTTATATATTGGGTTATATAATATTTCTTGAGTATGACAAAATAATTCCCTTACGTGTTGCCTCATTTATTTTTTTATCTATATACATAGAAGCATAAAGGGAAAGCAATGACTTGGAAAATTATCAAGAGGTAATTGTTTTTTATTGGGATTTATAGAAAATATCATACTAAGGATAAAATTCCAATGTATGATTTGCCCGAATCATTGGACTATGCCACTACAAAAGTATTACCCTATGCAATATTGATGTTCCTTTTTCGGGTCATTGGAAGGCTCAAGTTTCATTTAACTATCTTTGTAACAAAACATTGGCACTTACCTCTATATCATCCCACATTCTCACTAGCCCATGGAGGATGGTGAGCAAGAATTTGAGGCACTTCATCACACTTTATTGAAAGAAAGAAAATGACCAAGAAACTATAACTACCTATTACTAAGGAAGTACATAAATAAAGCTAGAACACCTACCTATATGTACATCCTAACACATTCTTGCAAAGTGAAATAATGAAAATGAAAATGCTTCTTCATGTGTAAGGGATTAGTGAGAAGAGGGAATTTGACTTTCTCCAACCCTTGAAGGTGGTAGGTACTTTGACTGGCTTTCTCTGCTATTTAATAAGAACTTAGCCATAAGGGGGAAACATGGTGGTAGGTACTTTGCTTGGCTTTCTTTGCTATTTAATAAGAACTTAACCATAAGGGGGAAACATGGGATTCCTAATTTTATGTTTGTGAGATTAGTCTTGTACACATACAAGATCCACTACCTTCATTTCCTTGTTGCAAATTGTTTGGTCAAACACAAATAATATAATGCACTGCATTTTTGTCTCTTGATGAAACCTGGCTTAGACCTTAGAGTTATTACTAAATCAAGTACATTTTCGAAAAACCTTGAATTGATCACCCCTATCATAGGATATGACTCATGGTTATGCGATATGAGATTGTGATAAGTGTGTTTATATTGACTTGATATTTCCATTTTTTTTTGAGTGAATTCATCCTTTTAAATTTACTATAATGCCCATTTCTTTACTTTAATTGCTTATGGAGTGTGAACCTAGCATGAGTTGACTTAGATGACACTACTTTTGAGAAATAACTTTTAATTGAGACATCCTATGATATGTATGGTTGGTTTGCTTAGCTTATATTTATAGACAAATATTCATCTCTATATGTTGTTAATTCTTATAGTTGAGCGTATTATGAGATGATGGTTTATATGCCAATTAAAACGTATATGGACATGTGTAGCAAAGATTTAACTATAGAAATGATTTCTAATCTGCTTCATAATTTTTGGGAACATACTTTTTCTCTTAGATGATTAATTCATATGAAATTTCCAAACACCTTTCTTAATCATGGTCGGCGATATTCCAATAGAAAAGGAACATCCTCTTTCTCTTGGATAATTAATTCATATAAAATTTTCAACACCTTTCTTAATCATGGTCGAAATTCCAATAGTACTTATAATAAATGTTTGACTTTCTCCTTTTTCTTCCCACATTAGAAGTCATACTATAAGATTAAAGTTTTTAGTACAATTATCCCTAATAAATTTGTTGGTTGAACCCTATCTTGAGGTACACTTTGACAAAACTACATATGATTCCACATGAATATCCTTTGGCATATGCATCATCCAATGTGTTGATATCAAACAAAGCTAATTATTTATTCATATCCCTATACAAACCTTTAATACACTATGAAAATGTTTCTTTTTAATTCTATACAATCCATGAGCCAATTAACAAGCCACATGTGGCAATGTCCCTATTAAATATTTGCATGAGTCTGATCAACTAACAGTTTTATGCCAGCTGGGGTGGGGGATTTAATATGAAAAACATTATTATTTTTTTCATATTAAATCCCCCCACCCCATGCCCACAAGGACTGAGCCAATGAGCCTGGAAGACAGAAAACTCGACACGACGATGCACAAAAAATCTTAAGCATATGATGATTTAAATACCTCAAGCATTATATCATGTTAATTGTTTGACACAGGTCAGTCCATAATAATATAAATTATTGAATACATTCATGGATTGAATGTGTTGTTGATGTGGAAATAGCCAAATAAAAACAACCCGCATCAGATGGGCCGAAACTTGCCCCCGACAAAGATAAAGTATTATCAGAGTTCTGAAATCAAAGCAGTTATAGACACAACATGTAACACTTTAAATTTCATTTGTAATTTACACATGCAACTTTGTTGTTTCTCAAAATCAATGAATGTAAACTTGCCAAGAAAATAATCTGTAATATGTGCGGCATAGTGCAATGGAGTTCTCCCCTTGGAATCCTTAGAATTCATGGAGTCTCCCTTCTTTATCAAAATGCTTGCAAACTGAGTCCAACCTCCTGCACATGCATAGTGAAACGAAGTCCTCCCAAGATTATCCTTGAAATATATGAGTTTTCTAGATGCATTCAGTAGTAGAGATTTCAAGGCCTCCTCATGTCCCAAAACAGTGGCCCAATGAAGAGGAGTTCGACCTATTGAATCAGAGCACTGTATTGGGTTTCCTCCTTCTAGGAGTTTTTTTTATCATGCCCACATCATTTTATCTCACTACCCAATGCAATTTTGTCACTAATAACTTCATATCTCTGCACAAAATCAACACCAGAACTACAAAACTCAAATCTCAAAAACTCGATAGCTGAATTCAATAAATAAAAGTGTTAATCCCGCATTTCAACACCACCGTATAATAATCAAGCAGGTGTAGTTGCACAATGGGTTAGGTACATGATGAAGTCATATTAACATTGCGATCCAAATTCAAAATCATCTCAACTAAATACATGATATTAGATATATTCATTGTCTCTCTCTATCTCTCTCTCTCTCTCTCTCCTTATGGGCCTCTTAACCATTCCATAATCATAGTTCTAATTAAGAAAATAAACACTTAACAATGTAACTTTAGTGTCTTTGGATTTTTTTTAGCTGAGAAAGAAAGAAAATTGTTAATGGTATTATCACTCTCCTACTCGACCAAGATTTTTTTTACTGGTACTATCACTTCATACTAGGCCAATTCAATTATTGAGACAAACACACATTATGAAACCAAAGAGAGATTAAAGAAAACCATTCAAACCCATTTGAGTATTTTTCTTGTAATTGTTACACAAAGTTTCTTGATTGAGGAGTTTGAAGTGGACCATCGAATGAAACCGTGAAAGAAAAGACATCTAGGGTCTATACCAACAAGAGAACAAGATCTTGTAGCTACTCTAGTACATCCATGTGAAATGGTGACAATTCGAATAGCATCCAGACAAGGCTGTAGAAAATACCCCTCATTATTAAATATCTTAAGGAAAGAAGTAACCTAAAATGTTGCTCAATGAAAAAATTGATAACAAACCTTCATCCTAGGCATCTGGATCCACTCAACAACATTCACTTTAGCCTTTGAAAGAAATTCTGTTAAAGTTTCCTCTGCAATAAAAAGGAGTCTATAGACATAAAAGGTAAACAAACCATACCCTTGTCAGAACTAAAGTATTTTGTAGCAAAAAACGATGCATAAACAATTTTATAGCACTCTAGACAACAAACACAATCATTTCCTAACAACATAACAAACTGAAGTAGTCTATGAAAAAAGAAAAAATAGGCACCCATTACAATTCTTAAACAAAGTCCCTTCTCCTAAGAAAATTTGTTTTAATTTTGATCTAGTGAAGTTTAAGTTGATAACACATGTACATGCTTATTAGGCCCACACATTCTCACCATTTCCTACTCGTTAAAAAAATGGGCAGGTGAGAGGTTGAACCTAAGACATGATCTACCACTGAATTACATGCCCTTTGCATACAGGGAATCCTTACCGGTTCCACATCAAGGTGTGGATTGCTAAATCCGACAACTCTTTATGTTCAAAGTAATTTTCATGGGAGAGATGGGTACTGGTTTGTAGGGTAGATAGAATTTCCCATCTCAAAAGACACTTCGAGAATCCTTTTAAACCTTTCCTTTCAAGCTAGAGTGATCAATTTATATCACTTGACTTATAAGAGGAATAGAGAAGAAAAAGACTAATATCGAGACGATTAGGCGGCCACACTAGTTTGGGATCCTGTAATTTTTCAAAACACTGATACCCCAACTCATAACATATCAATCAAACCATTACATAAACAATAGCCAACTAGGAATAGATCTAATGAATACAACAACCGAAAATAAAACTAATACCTAACTTCACACAACATACAAAAAATATCTTTGGGTGCATAAAAAATCAAAACCCATCTTTGAAAAAAAATGCGTTTTTTGGGTTAAGTCATTTAACATACCCAGCAAGGTTGGCATCCTTGGGGGGATCTCGAGACATTACGTGATTTTTTTGTTGATGTTTAACACTTGTAACTAAAGACTTACAATTGTTGTTTGTAGTTTATATGGAGTCCTGCAATAACCCCCTCCCAAAAAAACACAAACTTCATATCCATAAGCATTTAACACAAGAAAAACCCTCCGTGGAACCTCAAAAAAAGATAAGGATTTAAAAGAACTATTACATTCTACATGTGCTGCCTGAAATAACCATTCTCGTACACCAACTACGAGACTTGTTTCTACAAGTGGTCATTCTCCTCCATTAACAACTTGTTCATGGCAGAAATCTTTTTGTTCACAACCTGGAGATGAGAAACTTCCTTGCACCACTTCTCCCTACAACTCCAAAAACACCCAAAAATAATAACAACACTTAGGTTTTTTAAACCCATAGGGGGCTAAGGCTACCACATACACAACAATAAGAGCATGGTTGGCTAGCTAACTAACCTGCGATTTTGAAACCTCATTTTTTGAATAAGAATAATAATGATACTTGAAGGTTCCCTTACATAGCACTAAGCTCCTCCACCAATGTCGACCATATAGATATCACATAGAGTCTCCATAGATATCTCGTTGAGGAGAAGCGAGGAGCGGGCGACTACGTTGATGCAAACCTTATTGAACCCGTAAACAAGGATGTCTGAAACATTTTTCTTACATATTGGCACAACATATCTACCCCCCTAAATGAAACCAAATTTGCAAATCCACATAAAATACTCTATGTACACATGGGGAAAAACAATGAACAAAGAATCTGAAGTGCACCTGTCATGGAGGCCATCGATGTTCAGAGATAACTTTATATGTTTCTCAATTTTGCAGGAATCAACTGGCATCAGATTAGGGTGCTCTCCCCCAACATTTCTCTTAATGACCACTTTAGAACTGCTTCACCCTTATAGTAGTACTCTGGGTACTCTCCCCCAATGTCTCCCTGTGATGAATGTTATAGGACTACAATGAGGATATTAGACATAAAACTAGGAACGAAGAATGAGATGATAGACTCCACCTTCCTGAGATGTTCTGACGAACCCAACCAACTGTTCTAACCACCCACCTGCTCCCATAGACAATGCCAACCCGAATGCCAATGTCATTAATGACGTGATGACAACCTGCCACCACCCCCTGGATCCAAGACCCTATGCCAATGTCACGCAATAAAACTATAACTTAAACCTTGTTTTAGTGCCTTGGGAATCATGCAGGGAAATAATGTAAATCGTCCAAAACATAATGTCCCTGCTATGGCATGGACATAATAATCAATAGAACTCTTCTCTATATATTCTAGATATTTTTCCTACTTTTGTTGAATGTATTGCAAGAATTTTATTTTGATATATTATTTTTATTCAATTTTATAAACATTCTTACATAATACAACCTTGGACTCATCTAAATAGGTTATATACAACCTCCCTTACTAGAATCATATCTCTAGCATAAGATTTCCATTGCAATAATGCATCTCCTACGAGTTCAAGGATGTGTTGTTATTTGCATCTCCTGTTTGCATCTCCTACAAGTTCAAGGATGTCACATACCCACTACCTAAATCGGATTTTTCTGGTCTTCTGCCAAATCAGAACCCCTAGATATCCATGGACGCCCAGCGTAAACTGGCTCTTTCTCTCTCTCTCCATTCCCATGTGATCGTGGGTCATGATCACAGTTCAAATGATCGCAGTACCTCTTTCATATTTTGCGCCTCGGTGCTATAGTGATGTCGAGTCGTTTGACTTGGCAACCGCCGAACCCCGACAGGGCTAGCGATCGGCCAATGGGGCTCCAGAATGCATCCTCGGCTGTAGATCTGGGTGGGCGGACGCTGGCCATCCAGATATGCTCTCTACTTACCCTAATGTGCATTCGCGCCCCAGCGTAAAACTGGCATCTCTTCCTCACATCGGACGGTCATTACGGACCCTGAGATTTCCCGAAGGAATCTTGTCCATTCCTCGGGACTCAACCACCTGCTATTGTCTCGTCATTATGGGTCGAGATTTATCAAAGCAAAGGCCTGAGTTCTTTTCAACGGAACTCCCGAATCCCCGATCCCCGATTTCCCGAAACGGGTAATCTCTCAACACGTCAACTCCTTAAATCGCACGGTCCACAACTGCTCCGGGGTTTCCACCCAGGAAAGCCCCGATCCCTTATCACCAGGACTCCCGATCTCGTGATTCCCGATTTCCTGAAATGGGGAGATCTCATGATGCGTGGCCTCCATCAATCTGATGGCTCAGATCTATCCCGAGGTTTTCACCATGGATAAATCACGAACTCTTGTCAACAGGAATCCCGATTCTGCGATTCCCGACTTTCCGAAATTGGAACCCTTACGACACGTGGCCTCCATTAGACGGACGGTCCAGATCCATCCTGGGATTTCCACAATGGAAAGCCCCGATCTCTTGTCAACAGGACTCCCGATTTCCCAACTCTCGGTTTCTCGAAGTGGGTGATCTTTTGACACGTGGCCTCCGTTAGACGGATGGTCCAGATCCATCCCAGGATTTCCACGATGGAAAGCCCCGATCTCTTATCAACATGACTCCCGATTTTCCGACTCCCGGTTTCCCGAAGTGGGTGATCTTTTGACATATGTGGCCTCCGTTAGACAGACGGTCCATATCCATCTCAGGATTTCCACAATGGAAAGCCCCTATACACTGGAGTCTTAACCCTTGGGTAACTCCTGACAGATCCAACGACTGTCCGATTTTTCAGCCGAGATCTGACGGCTCATAATGGTTCCTACCCATGCATTCTTCCATGACTCCCTAGGCGTGGAAAAGATCCACGGTCCAGATACTCTCATGAACCTTGGGGATCTACGGTCCTAAACTCTTCGCTACACACGAAGACACAGGAAAACAAAGGGGTAAGGCATTTAACGCCCTACTTTCTCCTACTAATATAACGGTCATGGGTGACCGCAGATTCCCCAATGAAATCTCGTCCGTTGATTAATACCTATCAGGGTTAAAGTACTTAACACTCCATCTTCTTCCTTCAATCTGACGATCATGAGTGACCACATATCTCCCGACGGGATCTCATCCGTCGATTCGTTACTTCATCCTTATGCTGTCATCTCGGTTTTCAAGAGGATCGTTCCTCCTCATGTAGGGTTACTAAGGCCTTACGCATTCACAACCGCCTTCCCGGTTCTTGATGGGTTTTTTAAGGAAGGTATTTCCATGGGGGGATTTACTTAGGGTACTACCTGAGGTATATAAGGATGTCGTCCTCCCGAGAACCAGACGTGAAGTCTGAATTAGGTCAGTACGCACACAAATAACGAATTCATGAGGACATAAACCATACGTAGTCCTTCCATATAATTATACCACTACTAGAACTGATTAAAACACCATACAATCATTCTTATAATGAAATCATTCAAAGTTTCACAGCTTATGAGCATAATTATCAGAATAAACATATATATATATATATATATATTTCAAGATGCCAGAGGAAAAACACTTATAAGAAATAACACCGGGGGTCAAGCAACTGCTGAGAGGGGTGCTCGTTTCCACCCAACCGTAGGCTTAGCGAATCCTAGCGGATTTACCACTAGCCACCCCCGAGCTGAGACCATGATGCTGTGAGACCGTGTCTTCGTTTTCCAGTGACCGGGAGCGAAGATTGCAATCCTTCCTCTCTGCTATCACTCACTCTGCGTAATGCCAGAGTTCTCCCCTCGCGTCTGCCCCCCCAATCGCTTCTACCCTATGCCTTATCCTCTTGCGAGGTTGCGTGTGGCACGATTACCCTCGCGCTGGTCAGGCCCGACGGATCTACGGATGGGTGGTTCACCTCCCATCCCTCATTAGGCCATCTACCTACCAGCCTGCGAGACATTTAATTCAGGGCCAGCGAGCCGCTTTTGGTTCTCCGGGCCAGTGGAGTCCAAATACGGTATTAATTCTCGGTGGAAGTTAACGCCACCTTTCCAGGTGCCTTCCACTGCAATCGTGGTCTCTTTTTATGCACATCCCCTCTCAACAGTCTTGCAATAAAATTCATAATGTTATTCACATTCATTGACCTTTTCCTCAAGGTCCATTTACATCACATATTCACATTTATGAGTTTGCCATAGTTCTTGTCCAGTCCTGTTATTTTTACAAACTGGGGGAAACAGGGTGTTACAATTCCCTCCCCCTTAAAAAGGAACATCGTCCTCGATGTTCTTATCTACTAACATGAATTGCATGTATAGAAGTAAACAAAATCAGATATGCCTGTCTCATGGCATCCTCCATTTCCCATGTAGCCTCAACTGGGTCAAAATGTTTCCACTGCACCTTGACCTGTGCAATGGTTCTGTTCCGGAGCGGGGTTTCCTTTCTGTCTGGTATTCATTGGGGTTCTGGTAGAAATTCTCCCTCCGGTTCCACCTGGATCACAGACCAGTCAATTATATGATTAGCATCATGTACATATTTCTTCAATAATGAAACATGGAAAACAT
>ML804717.1:40957-58995 GCA_009831015.1 Picea engelmannii
ATTAATATGTCATCAATAAAAACTAGTACAAATTTATCTAAAAATTTATTGAGTACATTGTTCATTAAGCACATGAAAGTGGCAGGGGCATTGGTTAACCCAAATGGCACTACCACAAACTCATAGTGACCATACTGTGTCCATAAAGCAGTTTTATGGATGTCTTCTCCCTTGATTCGGACTTGATGGTATCCCGACCTCAAGTCAATATTTGAGAAAATAGACGCACCCCCCCAATTGATCGAATAGATCATTGATCCTGGGCAAGGGGTACTTGTTCTTTATGGTTACTTTATTGAGTTGTCTATAGTCTATACACAGTCTGAGGGTGCCATCCTTCTTTTTCACAAACAGGACTAGTGCTCCCCATGGGGACACGCTGGGTTGAATATAACCCTTATCCATCATTTCTTTCAATTGCAATTTGAGTTCCACTAACTCAGGTGTGCTCATTTGGTAGGGTGTCCTAGACACCGACACCGCTCCTGGTGCGAGCTCTATCGAGAAGTCAATGTCTCTTCTCGGAGGTAGACACGGTACCTCTTTCAGAAACACATCTCTGTATTCTCTCAGGATAGGGTGATCCTCAGGGCTTGGTTTAGCACCTTCGATTGTTTTCAACACCTGTATTGCATACAAGGGACATCCTTTTCGACAATACATTCTCATTTGCAGGGCTGATATTTGTCTCACTGAGACTGGTTTTCGTATCCCTTGAAGGGTTATCCTTTTTCCTTCTTTGCTCACACATTCTAAGGTTTTATGGTAACAGTCCAATTTGGCTTTATGGGCGGACAACCAGTCCATACCAATCAACAGATCGTATGATCCCAGGGGTAATACATTAAGGGTTTATTGGGTGGGGAATTCACCCAACATTAACGGGCAGGCTGGTATGACTTCTACCACCTTTCTTTTGGTGCCAGTGGCTAACTGTACCAACCATGGCTTGGTTTTTTTTTGTGGCTGTAGCTTACACTTATCCACAGTATTAGGGGCTATATAACTCAAATTTGAACCAGGGTCAATTAAAACAGACACTAGATGGTTGAAAATCATACCTTCTATTTCCACCACTGAAGCTTGGTGGTCAACTTGGTTATTATCCAAGGCTGCATAAATCCGCGACACACTCCTTGCCACATCATTGACTATGGTAGCTTAATGCATGTTATAAACTTTCCGACTATTCTGTTGTCGGTGTGGACAGTCTCTCAGGAAATGCTCTTCTCCACAACCCCAGCATTTTAGAGGTTCTTTCTTTGGGTTATTAGTCTTCACTGGTATAGGTCCAGAAGTTTTATTTCCGTCCACCGAGGGAAATTTCTGCTGGAGTACACTCTCGGTTGGAAAGTTCATTCTGGGGTTCTTCTTGTAGCTCTTAAATCCTGAGGATTTAATCCCCTTTTTCTGAAATCTCGAACCACTCTTCTGTTTCCAGTCTCCATGAGACTCTGCCCGATGTCCATATTGTTCATGACAATATGTTGCCTTTCGTATAGTGTCTTCTAAGGTCTTTGGCTCATCGAATTCGATTCGGTTCTGGTATTCCTTGGGTAACCCGCTGATGAAGCGTTGCGCCTTTGCCTTCTCTGCTTTGATGTAGGGTACATATCTCAATAAGTCGAGGAATTTGTTGACATATTTCTCTATAGTGAGTTTCCCCAGTTTGAGTTCATAAAACTCTTTAGCCTTCTCATTGAAATATCTTTTCGACAAATACTTCTTCCGGAAGTACTTCTCAAACCGTTTCCAAGACAGGTCCTCCTCGCGGACCCCTTTCATGTTCTTAAGATCTTCCCACCAGATGGAAGCCTTCCCGTTTAGATTGAAAGTGGCCACTCGAGCCTTCAAATTTTCTGAAAAATCATGGACTCTGAAATATTTCTTCAGTCCAAGTAACCAAGCCTCAGCTTACTCTCCCTTCTTTATCTCACCGTCGAAGGAGGGAGGTTTGGCCTTTCTGAATTCCTCAAATTTATGACTCTTGGAAGTCTTTTTCTTCTTCTGTTTTCTTTGAGAATAGGAACTGGTGCTGCTGCTGGAAGAGCCTTCTGAATCGCCAGCTTCCTTCTCAGTGGAATTGTCCAGCACTGGTCCTTTACCTCTAGAGTGGACCTTTCTTGAGGTGCTTCTCTTAGTATGGTCACTGATATGACCATGATTCTGCACTTTGGGTTCATGCTGCATTTGTCGTTGTAGGTCGGATAAGCTCTGTAGTAACACTGCATTAATTTCAGTTTGCTTTTCTTGTTCTTTCATCATCCTTTCGTTGTCGGCCTTGCAGCTTTGCAACTCAACCATGGGACTCCTCTTAGTCTCGGCTAGGTATGGAGGGGTTCCTATTTCTCTCCTTTTGTCAGACTCTTCGTCTCTATTGTGGGAGCCTTCTCCCATCTCTTGGTGAGTCACCATTCTCTGTGTCTGTAAATTCCCGCGGCTAATCATCCACTTAGGTGAAAAGACAAACATTGATTGTTAGTCAAGAGTTAGATATATTTTTATAATCTGCGCATAATTTATAAATCTTTCACATGCATACACAGTCAGGTTCTTGTTCCCAAGTTTTCAATCCTGGACAAGAGAGTTACGTTAGGGGGTTACTCTTCATAGGAGTACTTCGAACGGAGCTTATGTGCGACTCGTGCATGAGCCCAATCAGGCTGAGTGTTGTAACCATGCTTTGATACCACTTTGTCACATACCCACTACCTAAATCGGATTTTTCTGGTCTTTTGCCGAATCAGAACCCCTAGATATATGTGGAGGCCCAGCGTAAACTAGCTCTTTCTCTCTCTCTCTGTTCCCATGTGATCGTGGGTCATGATCATATTTCAAATGATCGCAATACCTCTTTCATATTTCGCACCTCGGTGCTATAGTGATGTCGATTCGTTTGACTTGGCAACCGCCAAACCCCGACAGGGCTAGCGATCGGCCAATGGGGCTCCGGAATGCATCCTCAGCCATAGATATGGGTGAGAAGACAATGGCCATCCAGATCTGCTCGCTACTTACCCTAATGCACGTTCACGCCCCAGCGTAAAACTGGCATCTCTTCCTCACATCGGACGGTCGTTACGGACCATGAGATTTCCCGAAGGAATCTTGTCCGTTCCTCGGGACTTAGCCACCTGCTATTGTCTCGTCATTATGGGTCGGGATTTATCAAAGAGAAGGCCCGAGTTCTTTTCAACGAAACTCCCAAATCCTTGATCCCCGATTTCCTGAAACGGGTAATCTCTCAACATGTCACCTCTTTAAATCAGACAGTCCACAACTGCTTCGGGGTTTCCACCCAGGAAATCCCCGATCCTTTTTCATCAGAACTCCTAATCTCACGATTCCCAATTTCCCAAAATGGGGAGATCTCACGACGCGTGGCCTCCATCAATATGATGGCTCAGATCTATCCCGGGGTTTTCACCATGGAGAAATCCTGAACTCTTGTCAACAGGAATCCCGATTCCGTGATTCCCGACTTCTCGAAATGGGAACCCTTATGACACGTGGCCTTCGTTAGACGGACGGTCCAGATCCATCCCGAGATTTCCACAATGGAAAGCCCCGATCTCTTGTCAACAGGACTCCCGATTTCCCGACTTTCGGTTTCCTGAAGTGGGTGATATTTTGACACGTGGCCTCCATTAGACGGACGGCCCATATCCATCCCGAGATTTCCACAATGGAAATCCCTGATCTCTTATCAATAGGACTCTCGATTTCCTGACTCCCGGTTTCCCGAAGTGGGTGATCTTTTGACACGTGGCCTCCGTTAGACGGACGGTCCAGATCCATCCCGGGATTTCCACAATGGAAAGCCCCTATACACTGGAGTCTTAGCCCTCAGGTGACTCCTGACAGATCCAATGACTGTTGGGTTTTTTAGCCGAGATCTGATGGCTCATAATGGTTCCTACCCATGCATTCTTCCATGACTCCCTGGGTGTGGAAAAGATCCACGGTCCAGATACTCTCATGAACCTTGGGGATCTACGGTCCTAAACTCTTCGCTACCCACAAAGACACAGGAAAACAAAGGGGTAAGGCATTTAACGCCCTACTTTCTCCTACTAATCTAACGGTCATGGGTGACCGCAGATTCCCCGACGAAATCTCGTCTGTTGATTAATACCTATCAGGGTTAAAGTACTTAACACTTCATCTTCTTCCTCCGATCTGATGGTCGTGAGTGACCACAGATCTCCCAACGGGATCTCATCCGTCGATTCGTTACTTCATCCTTATGCTGTCATCTCAGTTTTCAAGAGGATCATTCCTCCTCATGCAGGGTTACTAAGGCCTTACGCCTTCACAACCGCCTTCCCGGTTCTTGATGGGTTTTTCAAGGAAGGTATTTCTATGGGGGGATTTACTCAGGGTACTACCTGAGGTATATAAGGATGTCATCCTCTCGAGAACCAGATGTGAAGTCTGAATTAGGTCAGTATGCACACAAATAAAGAATTCATGAGGACATAAACCATACATAGTCCTTCCATATAATTATACCACTACTAGAACTGATCAAAACACCATACAGTCATTCTTATAATGAAATCATTCACAGTTTCATAGCTTATGAGCATAATTATCAGAATAAACATATATATATATATATATTTCAAGATGCCAGAGGCAAAACACTTATCAGAAATAACACCAGGGGTCAAGCAATTGCTGAGAGGGGTGCTCGTTTCCACCCAATCGTAGGCTTAGCGACTCCCAACGAATTTACCACTAGCCACCCTCGAGATGAGACCACGATGTTGTGAGACTGCGTCTCCGTTTTCCAGTGACCAAGACCAAAGGTTGCAATCCTTCCTCTTTGCTATCACTCACTCTACGTATTGCCAGAGTTCTCCCCTTGCGTTTGCCCCCCCAATCGCTTCTACCCTACGCCTTATCCTCTTGCGAGGTTGCGTGTGGTGCGATTACCCTCGCGCTGGTCAGGCCCGATGGCTCTGCGGATGGGTGATTCACCTCCCATCCCTCATTAAGCCATCTACCTACCAGCCCGCGAGACATTTAATTCGGGGCCAGTGAGCCGCTTTTGGTTCTCCGGGCCAGTGGAGTCCAAATACGGTATTAATTCTCGGTGGAAGTTAACGCCACCTTTCCAGGTGCCTTCCACTGCCATCGTGGTCTCTTTTTCTGCACATCCCCTCTTAGCAGTCCTGCAATAAAATTCATAATTTTATTCACATTCATTGACCTTTTCCTCAAGGTTCATTTACATCACATATTCACATTTATGAGTTTGCCATAGTTCTTGGCAAGTCTCGTTATTTTTACAAACTGGGGGAAACAAGGTGTTACAAAGGATATGTGGTTATTTTCACCTTCGATCTGTATCTCGTACAAGTTCAAGGATGTCTTTTTATTTGCATCTACTTTCTAACTTGTTTCTTTTTCTTTATCTAACCTCCAAAAAAATCTTATTTTCCTTATAGTGTAGAATATAATTTCCCACTCCAACAATGCATCTTCTTAGCATATTTTCTTAGTAAATTGAATGTTTCACGAGTATGAAAATATATACCTTATAAAGTACCCTCAACATGGCATAACCAACCATCCAAATTCTTAATATTAAGTGGTCCATAAAATAGATTAATCCTGTTTTCATTTTGAAGGGTTGTTTTATAGAAAATGGTTGTTGGAACATATTTTCATTTTGGGTGATGATGATTTTTGAGCTTACCATTCCCACATTTGATCCATAAGTGGTTGGTCTATGGCCTATTTGTTTATAAAACACAAATACCAATTGCAAAATATGTTTATTTCTCTATGTAAGGCTCAACTCCAAGACATAAACATCAATTTGAATGACAACACAAATGGCAATTGCAAAATATGTTTACTTATCTATGTAATTCTCAACTCCAAGAGACAAACATCAATTTGAATGTAGGACCAAATGTGATTTGAAGTACAATATGTAGCCTATGTAAAAATAAAAATTATCAAATTTAAATGTTAGCCTATTGTTAGTGATTATATTGGATTTTGAACTAGGGTTTCTTGCATGCCTTGCTTGTTATGGATTTCCAAACAATGAGAATAGGTTTCCAAAGGATACTTAAGGAACTAGAAATGGAACATACTACCATAGGTTTATTCTCCTCCACCAAAACATGAATATCATTTGTTGTGGTAACGTTCCCCTTGCAAACAGGTGAAACCCCCCTTAGATCAAGACCCCTTTTTTGTCCAAGACAGAAGGGAAAATATGATGTACTACTTTCCTCCTAGACCTATTTCAACAATTAGAATGAGAAGAGAGGGATTAATGACTTACCTTTTTACATCAGTTTTCCTTGCTTCTCCATCCTTTGATCTTGATGTCCAAGCTCCTAGGTGCAATAAAATTCTTGCAAGGAACAGAGTGAAACCTCCTTATTCCACACTATATTGTTAAGAAGAAACATATCTATCTATGATGAATTAGATAACGATAGACATGCATATATTGAACACATAGGAAAGAGAGGAATATTCCAAGTTATGTATTAATTGAAAATAAATAATAGTGAAGCACTTACAATCTCAATCTTGATGTTGCAACAACTCCTCCAAGCTCTCCTTTCCATCCCCTTAGATCTCACACAATCATAAGTATGATGCTCTCAATTCTCCTTCCTCTGTTGAATGTCTCAATATTATAAGTATGATACTCTGAAATTTTCTCCTTCTTTCACCCAAGAATGCCCTCCATTATATAGGAGTGTGAGGCACAAAAACCATAGGGTATTTTGGGAAGATGGTTAGATGAAATGAGGATTTAGATCATGAGGTTGGGATTGGGTGCCTAGGATGGAGGAAAGAGATATGACTCAAATCCTTGACCCAAACCAACTTATATCTTCTCAGATATTATCCCAAAAATAAGGTGACTTAGTTGTAACCACTTCATCACTCCCCCATAACTAAGCACATGGAGATAGTGTCGCTCCCCTATAACTGATAAAGGAGTGATGACAAGGGTTCATTGCCCCCTGCACATGGGAAAGGAAGCGATGATGATCAAAAAGGCCAAAATCTTAAGGTAAAAGATGACATTTTGACCTCCAAATGATGTATTTTTCTCCTAACAAGTCTAGGAACCGTGAAAAATGTTTTCACTTGGTGGTGGAGTTGCGACACTTATGACACTTAGGAAGGTGTGAAAAATAGGTAGTATGACACTTGTGACACTTATTAAAGTGAGATAAATAGGTGTGTAACAGATGCCCCCTAAAGTGCGAGGTCAGAAGAAAAGATGATGGCCGAAACAATTTACAAAAGTATGTGTTAAAGGATGTTGGAATAGGAAAGCTGGATGGAAGTTGCAACCAAACATGAAAAAATATATACATATCATCCCCGAGGTAGGCATACCCATACTCGGAATAAACTGACTCAAATCATGGTCTTCGGCCAATACACTACAGATCCATGAAAGCATTGACAAAGGATATGGCCACGAAAGATACAATGTGGATCCATACCTCTAGGACATGATCAGGTCATAGCCACAAAATAATACATAGTGGAGCTACAATATGAAAAAAACATAGCCACAGACCAATACAAAGTGGATATATGTGACAATATACATATCAATGAGATCTCCAACATGATGACCATACTAGAATCTACTAAGTACTCAAATAATATCCATTGCAACCTGGGTGAGGCATGTAATGGATGTATATGCTTATGGGGTTCCCAGGGTCTTCGTCTTGATCCCAAAATGGTACAATTCTAGCCATGTGAATATATGTGTTGATGTCGAACATGCTAGAGGCCATTTGATTAGTGGTCATTGATGTATACTGTTGAAAAGTGTGAGGGAAATCACAAATGAAGACAATGACTCCCAAGGTACCCTAGCACATTCCATTGAATGTGAACAAATAAGATAAAGTCAAACATTCATGGAATAATTTGATCAGAAGTTAATGAGGTAAACCTATTGTCTACAGTGAGGAAACATGCCATTGAGGCGTGTAGGTTCCAATGTACTAACTGGTTTCTAAGTCTAATTCCCAAATAATGTGTTGAAGTCTATAGGAAAAAACTTGTCGAAGGAGGGACTTGATGCATCCCCCATCATCTACATGAAACTGGTGCAAAAACGTGATGTAATATAATGGATCAAATGAACATGGACATACATGAAGATGAATGTTGGTAATACTGTAGAATGATAAGTTTAGGCTGAAACTTCCCTTGAAAATTATGAGGCATGACAAGTGACTTGGAAGCATTGACTCGATGAGGCATGGACCAAAACATAGTGTGGCGATGATTGAGACACTCTTTGAATGGATCAAAGGAGTATAATGAATCATAGGATTTGTATGAATCAGAGACAAGGATATAACTCAACTGTAATACAAGATGAAAACATGTGCTATGTTCAAGGGAGACAAGAAACAACTGCTATAATGCTTTCCAAAAATTGACCCACTTCCTTCAAAATCCCCCCCCACCATGAACAGAAAGTACCTATTTGTTTTTAATGAGCTTAAGGAGGATAATAGATGCTCGGTATAGCTCATCTTCAATGAGTCCCTCATCATATATTTAAAGAACCTAAAGAAGGGGGGGTTCAATCCCATATGGGTCCTTAATTTTATGAGCTCAAAGAAGATAAACTTGACATTATTTTCACATTTAGGGAGTCTAAAAAGAATATAAAGAAGACTACAAGGGTGTTCGTTTTTACAAATTTAGTCCCTCGAGCATGAAAAAGTATAAAAAAATACAAGGGAGAACTCTTCTAGCCAAGGTTAATCAGAGTATTCATTTTTTTGTAATTAGTCCATCCGATCCAAAAAAGGGTTAAAATTACACCAAATAGACTCCCTTTCAAATTATTTTAACGAGTGTGAAAGGCAATAAGATCACTCGGTAATATTTTCATGTTTTGGGAGTTTAAAAAGAGCTTAAAGCAGACTCCAAGGAGTTCATATTTCAACAAGCTTGAAACAGAGAAAGAAATTGTGCTCGAAGTGTCTTCTTCATTTTTAAATGAGCTTGAAACAAAGAATGAAACTGTGCTCGAAGTGTCTGCTTCATTTTTACATGAGTTTGAAATAGAGAATGAAGTTTTTCTTGGGGTGTCTTCTTCATTTTTACATGATCTTGAAACATAGAATAAAACTATGCTCAGGATTGGTTTCATTTTTACACGAGCTTGAAACAGAGAATGAAATTATGCTTAGGGTTGGTTTCATTTTTAAATGAGCTTGAAACAAAGGATAAAAATGTGCTCAGGGTTGGTTTCATTTTTAAACAAGCTTGAAACTGTGTATGTTGCTTTATTTTTTAACGAGATTGAAACAAAAAATGAACTATGCTCGTGATCCATATTTTATGAGCAGAATGAAATAACATAGAGACACAATGAACAATAACAAAGATATAGTAAAATTGGCTTCTATTCAATAAAGAAATATGTTGAAACTGTAAAATGTAGACTGAAAAAAAGCTTGTTATAATTGTGGAAGTTTATCTTTGAGAAGAGATGTGACACCTAGAAGTGTCCTTCCACCTGATTGTAGTGGGATTCCCAAATCAACTTCGCTCACTCTCTTGATGGAACATAGAGATGGCCTACATGGTACAACAACCCATCCTGAAGATGGAAATCAATGACATCTATGTTTGCGCCCAACATCTGGTAGGTGGTGGCGAAGTATGGATCTTTCTCATAGAGTTGGGGACATCTGGAGGTCTCATGGTTGCAAGAGTCTAGCACCATGGTGAGTGTTGTGACTAGAGGTCGGATGAGGAAATCAATGATGTGGTTGGTACTTCTTGTCTTATAATTGATGTTGAGGTGGAACTGCTACAAGTATGTGGACCACTTCTGATGGTAGTCATTCTATAATTTTCCTTATGTTTGCATGAACTACAACGACTTATGATTAGTGTGGATGACTATCTCCTTCACGAGAATGTAATTTCTCCACTGGAAACATGATTTCACAATGGAGTACATTTTTTTGTCATAAGTAGGGTACTTACAGATGACATTTGATAGTGTCTCACTATGATAGGCCATGGGGTGGTTGTGCTGAGTGAGAACTGCACCCACAACATAGTCTGAAGCATTTGTCTCGATCTCAAAGGGTTGTTGCAGGTCGGGTAATGAAAGCACTGGGGTTAAGCACAACCACTGCTCCAAATAATCAAATTCCTGTTGTTGGGACATACCACACACAAATTTTCCTTTTCACCACCTTTGGTTACTTGGTTGAGGGCCCATGCAATATGGGAGAATCCCAACGCAAATCTACAATAGAAATTGGAAAGGCCTAAGAATCTCTAAAGCTCAATGAGCATGGTTGGGGCTGGCCAGTCACGAATGACCTAGAAATTGGATGGATCCACATGTACACCATGCTCATAAAAAATGTAGCCTAGGTATTGGGCCCTTTCCATGTCGAAGGATCATTTTTCCAAGTTGGCATATAGCTTGTGCTACCGCAGAGTGTACAAAACCTGTTGAATATGCTACAAGTGTTTCGCCCAAGTCTTGTTGTATATGGGGATGTCATCTAGATACACCACTACAAAAGAATTGGTGAAAGGACACAAGATATCGTCCATCATACTCATGAATTTGTTGGGGCATTTTTCAAACCAAAGGGCATGGCCAACCATTCAAAAAGACCTTCTTTTGACTTGAAGGCATTATTCCATACATCTATCTATGCTATTTTGACGTGATGGTAGCCAGACTTTAGATCAATCTTACTGAAGTATTTAACCCCATCGAGCTGATCAAGAAGATCATCGATTTAGGGAATCGGGTACCAGTTCCTTACTGTGATTTTATTTAGGGCCTGATAATCAATGCAGAGTCGCCAAGTCCCGTATTTCTTCTGCACAAGCATGATTGGGCTTCCATAAGGTGATGAGATGGGTTGGATATACCCCTTTTGGATCATTTCTTGGATCTGACACTTGATCTCCTCATTTTCTAACACATAGTGGTGATAGACTGGCACATTGGGTAGCGATGCGCTGGGGGTCAGATAGATGGAATTATTGACCTAACAATGCAGAGGTACCCTAGTAGGTGAGGAGAAGATGTCTTTGTATTCTTCCACAACCTTATCCACTTGCTTATACTACATGGAGAGGTCTACTGCAACGGCTATGGATGTGGATGCAATTTTTCACTCACTTTGAGAGTGAATCACGAAGAAGACAAACTTCTTAGTCTGAGAGATGACCTTCCTGCATTGCTTGGCAGAGATCAAGGAAATGACACTAGGTGGGACTACCTCGGGTATCCTGTACAATTTCCCATCAAAAGTAACAATAACACTTGGAGGCCTAGAATCATATACAACATAACGTTTCCATAAATAAGGTTGGCCCAAAAGAATATCACAAACTTCAAGGGGATCAACATCACACAATACCTCATCTTTGAAGGGCTTGATGTCGTAGGACATGAGACACTATTAGTTGATGCAAAGATCACTTCCTTGGCATAGCCATCCAATGGTGTAAGGTTGCAGGTACGACATTGTTGGTGGAACCAATCACTTTAGGACCTCCACTGATATGAGGTTCTTCTGGCTACCACTATCAACGATGAAGTGCAGTGGGGTGCCTTTCACCCACATCTATGAATGAAAGAGGTGCTTTCCTTCCTTTGTCTCATCAGGTTCACTAAGATGGATCTTGGTGGTAGAAACGGTGGAAATGGGTTGTTGGGCTCATGATATGGTTAATTTAATGATAATGATTAGATCCTTTTTGGCCAATATTAGATGTGCATTTTTCTATTTTGAAGAGTTTTGAAGGATTTTTGTATCAAATCACCATAGCTTACACCAGGTACATATGATTAATGTTTTATGATGGTTTCAAGTATAATTCAACATGTTTTAATGATTCCAGGAAACTAATTCGCGATCTGTGTGTCACAGGAAAAAATCGCATGGTGTTTTTCCATCTAACACTCCATTCCGTACTCCATCTGGTACTGCATCCGGTACTCCATCTGACACTGCGTCCATTACTCCATCTGACACTGCGTTCGACACTCCATCCTGCACTAAAACCGTGGGCAAGTTGGAGGTTATCATATCGGCGACCAACGATGGGAAAATTAGAGACATGGGTTTTTCTTGTGCTCGTGGCCTCCAACTACTGAGCTTCTGACAACTTGGATTGGGTTGTTATGTTGGGCGTTTATTGGCTCTCTTAGTTTCTAGAAGCCACCGACAATTAAGATGCATTAAATGCGATTTACTATTTTTAGAGGAGGTCGACCCTTCCAATGGTCGACCTCTCAACTTGTAACCTCTATAAATACCACAGCAGTGGTCATACAAAATAACTAAGGATAGTTAAGCTCTGTTTTGACATTTTCAAGACATTTTCTCTAAAACTGTGTAAAACTGTGTTTTTTTATTTTAAATGCTGAAATCATGTTACTTGAGCTCGTGATTCATCATTGAGGAGTAGCCACGACCTGCTGGGGGGCCCACCATTGGTCTGGGTGAATATTCAGTCAATTAGCTTGTGAATTCACATAGTGTAGTTGTCATTTCTTTTATTTCATGTACATGCATTTTTATTATCTTTATTTACTGTATAATTACTGTTCATAGTTTATTTGCTTTAGTTCAATTTTGTAGAGTAGTTATGAAGGTTAGTGTTAATATGAAATGACTTTTTAATTTATAGGAAATAGCTTGCAAGCTCAAATACTAACCCCTGTGTGTAATTAGATGATAGTTAGAATTTCTATATGCTGAAATAGAGTTTAAAACATAGTTAAAACATAGTATTTAGTTAATGGTTTCTTTGTTAAGGTTTCGATGGATGATTAGTTGTTAGTTTTGAATTTTCTTATCTAGTTTGCTCAGTTAGTTCTTAGTTTGATTATCTTGTTATATTCTAAAATAGAAATAGGATTGGATTTATGTTTTATGTAGTATTTCCCTTTGCAACTTAATTTGTTAAAATATGATTAGTTTAATTTACTTTATGCAATTTCCATTCTAGATCTAGGTTGCAATTTTAATTCGAAGTTTGATTATTGAGTTTAGTTTTTAGTTATGAATCTCTAGTAGTATGAATTTGCTTACACTAGAATAGAATGAAATTGAATTAAATAGAATAAATTTTTTATATTGTTGATGATTAATGCATGAATTGAAGAATCACATGGATTTGCAGGGTAGTTGATGTTTCTTCTATAATGTCCAAGTTCTCATTAGATTGCATAATTCATACTTTTCACTTTGCTATAGAAGTCAATATTGAGTTTATCCCTCTTGAGTTATCATTAATTGTTAAATGCCATCATGATATCATAAGACACCAGAGACATAACCATCAACACTATATTTGAGTTTCCTTGCTTTTGTAGATTAGAGAATAGTCTTCTTGCTTTGGTAGATTAAATAATAGTGTTCTTATCATAGATTAAAGAGTAGTTGTTGATTACTTTTAATGTCATGATGCTTTGAATTTAGTAGATTA
This sequence comes from Picea engelmannii, assembly GCA_009831015.1. Lineage (NCBI taxonomy): Eukaryota > Viridiplantae > Streptophyta > Pinopsida > Pinales > Pinaceae > Picea > Picea engelmannii. The sequence continues at coordinate 54,461 of ML804717.1, forward strand.
AGATTTACATTCATAAATTAGAAGTAATTATGAAGTTTAATTTAAGAATAGAGTTCACCTACCTATTAGTTTGATTAGTTGCTTATTGAGTAATTTTGATTAGTTTACTTGCTGTAGAAGTTACCATAGGTTAGTTAGTTGATTGTTTGCTTGTTTACTTGCTTTGATAGGGTAGTTTCTTGCTTGTTTATTTGCTTTAATAGGGTAGTTTCTTGCTTGTTTATTTACTTGTTGCTACTTATTTAGATTGAGTAGGTTAATTAAAGTAGTTTGTTGTTGTTATTGCTCATTAGATAGATTAAATAGATAGTTTGCTTTTGCTCATTATAATGGTTAAGTTAATTTGCTTAAAGTAGGATTTTCATTTTCTTTCTTAGGACTATCCATCGATCCATTGTTCAAAAATTACTTAGGGTAAATAGTTTAAGTTTCTTAATAGGATTTGATCATTAATAGTCTTTGCTTAAGTAGATTATCACTTAGATAGCTCATTTATTTAATTATACTATACTACCTCTAGCCTTTCTGCCTTGGCACATATAGTGCTACAACTCTAAATTTACTTACCCCGGGTTGACAATTCAATTGAGGGTTTTTAGTGCATATAGAACACCCATCATGGGTTTCGCATCAATGATTTGTCTCCCCTTTTCTGGTTCCGACTCAGAGTCAGAACCCACACATGATTGATAGGATTTCACCTCAGCCACCAATGACTGTTTTGAGTGGAAATCAAAAGTGTTATGCCAGGGGATCTTATGGAAGTCACACCACTTCTAGGTATCTTTCTTCGTATTTCCATTGTCCTTCTTTGTTTATGACTTAGACTGGTTGTCTATATTTTCTCTACCCTTTGTTCTACAAGTTGGGGTTTCCCTTTCCCTGCTTCTATTGTGAGGGGTTCCTAGACCCAAAATATCGCATCTTTTGTTTAAGCTTCTGCTCGATTTTGACGACATATTGATAAGCCATGCCCAAGGATGAGATGTCTAGAAACTCCATTTCTGCATGGATTTATATACGCAAACAACAGTGGTACTTGATCACTCGATGTATCTTAGAATATTTGATACCCAACTTTGTGTGCAAGGTATGGAAGATATTTTTGATCTCTGGCACTACTTGGTCCCTTTCATGCCACAGTGTGGTCCATTTTGTATACAGGTTGTCATAACTTCCAACAGGGTAGTATTGTTACTTAATAACATCCATGAAGGAATCCTAGGTGAGTGCTACTGTAAATAATGAGGGTTCCTCTGTTTCCTTTTCCTCATAGAAAGTATCCCACCAATATTTGACACAGGGGATGACTTTGAGGAGCACAAACGTAATATTTTCTTTGTTTGAAAAGTTATGGATAGAAAAATACCCTTCTAGCAGATTCGACCATTTGTCTACACCATCTGCGTCTATCTGACCTTAAAATATAGGAATATCAAAGTTGATCTGTACCTTGAAGGGGGTGGCGCCTCTGCTAGAGTAAGATGTGCTGCCTGTTGGTATCCATCGAAGGATTTCCACAACTTTATCCATCATCTCGTTCCTCTGTTGCGCGAGGGATTCCTCGATAAATAGTTTGAAAGGATCTCTTATCCCATCGTCTTTGTTTTCTCCCACCATGGAAGGTTGCTTGGGCATGCAATATCTCTTTTCCTCCAGAGAAACAAGCTGGAGACCCAACTCTTTATACCCTTACCTCACCAGGGACATGCACTAAGAACGACAAGGAGTAGACTACTCTGATACCACTGATCCATATTTTATGAGAATAATGAAATGAACACATATTATTATTAACGAAGAGACATAATGAAAAATAACAAAGATATAGTAAAATTGGCTTCTATTCAATAGAGAAATATGCTGAAACTGTAAAATGGAGACTGAAAACAAACTTGCTAGACTGGTGGCAGCTTATCTCTAAGAAGAGATGTGATGGATGCGCTCATTCACAAGAAGATGAGTACAATGAGTCTCTAAAATTATTTTTACAATAAACATGAATGCCAAAACCCTAGACATCCAAAAACCTAACCCTAGGAGATGAAGCGCCAAGATTCATGTGGGCCCCATTGGGGTAAGTTGGTACATCAACTTCCTGGGGTTGTATCTTTTGCATACAATCTTCGTTTTAGGTGCATGAGAGCACGTTGGAAAGGTCTATCCGAGGACTACACATTATTCCATAAAAATTTACTTTGTCTACAATTTGAATGTGGCGAGCCCTAAAAACACTATTTAGGGCCTCAAAACGGCCCCAGAAGTTGAAGACTCCAAAACTAGGAAAAAACTGCCAAACTGAAAAAACTTCCAAGATGAGCCAGTTGGAATAGGTGGGTGGCCATCAATATCCACCTATATCAGCTCGAGGTTTCTGTTTTATTTTCACACGATATTGAAACAGATAATGAAACTATGCTCGGGGTTAGTTTAATTTTTAAATGAGCTTGAAATTGAGAATGAAATTGTGCTTGGGGTGATACCCATTGATGAGTTTCTTCCCAACATGATGTCCATAGGTTGATATTTTGAGTGATACCCATCTATGGATTTTTTCCCAACATGATGTCTAGAGGTTGGTACTTTTCCCCCAACATGATTGGAAGAAGTTAGTGGCTTAACTCTAGCATGATGTCCAAAGGTTGGAGACATACCCCCCAGGATTCATTTCATCCACTGACTCTTCTTCTAAATTTGATTAGAATCCTAGATACTAATAGAAATAGGTTCACCAAAGAGACAGGAAGAAACAAGATCAATAGATAAAGGTTGAGGAAATGAAGGTTCAGGTACTAGATCTAGTGGAAGACTCGACTCAATTGGAGGGTGGTCTGTTTCATTTTTTAACAAGATTGACACGAACAATGAACTATGTTCATGGTTATCTGTTTCACTTTTTAACGATATTGACACAAAGTGATTTATGTTCATGGACCTTGACCATGGATTCCAAGAGGTTTTCATCAGATAGAAGAAAAATTCTCTGGAAGGAATACATGTCAAGAAATTCATTTTGATCAACAGGGGGGAGAACATGCTCCAATGTCCCTAGCGAGGGAGTTACCATGTCAACTGATGTATATAAATGCAAAAAATATGAACATACAATGAAAGGCTCATTCTCATTAACAATTGAATGCATGGGATATAATGCCACATAATTGAGATGTGACGGGGGATAAACCACTTGAATGTAAGGAACATTCAAGGAATTCAGATGGTCAACAATCATACAATGATCAAGACTAATAAATGAAAGTTGATCAAGGGTCACTATGCTCTTATCATGGGGAAAATGCATCACTTGAAAGAGTGTGGACACTACAACTTTCATAGCATAAACATAGTCCTTGTCCAAGGAGAAAATTAAAATCCAAGGGGCCTTGGACCACCATGACTTCAATACAAAATTTTTTCCTTCCTAAGGTGATGGGTAGCTGAGGAAGGATCCTTAAAGGCTCACTAGGTATTCTATTAAAATCAAGTAGATGATTAGTGGATGGGACCGTTGGCATTATTGATTGTGTGTTGTCATTGATGGAAACATGAATCAAACATGGACAATAATCAAACATGGACAAACAAGAAATAACAAGGATATGCTTAATGAGTGGTATCAAAAGATAAACTATAAGTCATGGAAACACATAATTTAAATTCTGTTGAATACGAAGGAAGTATGAAGAAATGCTCAGGAAAAAGAGATATTATAGAGGAATAGTTGTTTGAAGCTATTATAAATATGGAGAAAGATGAAGGAGTTCACTAGTGTGAACCTGAGCAAGAATGAGAATGTTGAGGATGCTGAAGATATAAGTCAAATAATGGATTGGCTTTGAGATATTTCTACTGATGGAATATTACATTGGGCTACAAAGGAGTACAAAGAAGTAATGAATAAATCTAAGTGAGATAGATCTAATTAATGAAGGGAGATAGATCTAAGTGAAGCCTGGAACGCTCGATTGAATATGAGAGAATGAATAAATCTCGGGATAAATTGTTGAAGAAGAGTTCTGTAAAATATGGATACAGAAATTAAACATAGGGAACGTCTGATCAAGACTGAATAAAAGACGACTGCTAAATCGATGTTACCCATGATTTTGGTCATCATGATGATGTATTGATGATGGTGTACTCAGGCTCTTCATAAGAACTTTCTCCTGAGAAAAGTTACTTTCTTCTCTTTCCAGAAATCTCATTTTTGAAGAAGGTTCGCAGGCTGCTAGTATATTTGCCTGCGAGAATGCCTGATTCTCACAGGCTGCCTTAAGGCAGGGTGCAAGAAGTTCGCACTGTGTTGAACTGCTAGGGTGCGAACTCTTCCTAAAGAAAGGAAAAAGATGAAGTCTTGATTCTTCTAGAAGGGAATATTCTAGAAGGATGAGATGGCATTCGAATGGTTATCCTAGTACTAGATTCCCTGATATTTTGGGATCATTCTTATCTAAGTAACTAATTCATTCTCTCCTATATATTGAGGGAATTCTCATGGAAAAGGTTAAGCAAGATTCATTGGAGAATTGGTGAAA
>ML804717.1:60078-70307 GCA_009831015.1 Picea engelmannii
TTTGCATTTGAAAAGACTTAATTGGTTTGCTCTTTATTTTTGTTTTCGTTGAAAGAGTGGATTGGGTGTTTATCATTGCTTGTTCATTTGGTTTTTGATTTTCTGTACTCTCGCTGTCATAGTGTGGGTCCTTTTTGAAAAGTAAACAAAATTTTTTTCTTTCAAAAAATTCTTTTCGTTTTAGAAAACATTGAAAATCAAATTATTGAGATTGTTGAAGTATTTGGAAAATACACAATAGAGAATTGTCATTTGATAAGTGATTGTTTGCATTTGCATTTTAAAGGAAATTTTGCATTGTAGTTCAAGGTTGATCTAGAAAACTTTCTCTCTCTCCCATACATAGGATTCATTGAATGAAAAGTGATATATTTCATTCTCATCCTTGCATTGTTGGGTCAGAGTCATACAACATAAGTTTCACTTTCGTTTCCTTTGAGTAAACAACAACTCTTAATAACACTGCGTAATCATAAAATTTATCTAGTAACTCTTTTCTAGGGCTCTATTACACCAACATTTAGCTAGGCTAGCGCTTTGGAGTAGGAAGAGAGATACACTCTCCAAAAGGACAAAACACACAATAGAATCTTGTGTTAGGGAGTGTTAAATTCCATTTGCAACATCTTGTCCTGGGAAACCCTTCTCACACAAGGGTCAAACACTAGGTCGCATTGATATTGGCAGAGTTACTCACCCTGCTTTGTTGATATCATTGTAGAGATTGCACGTATTACGGGGATCACTCAGAGGTATACCCACAATGATGAGTGGAAGCCTTTTGAGTTGATTGCGGGCTAGATACTCTGCCCTTGCATGTGGATCGGACCGTCGACTGTTCCCCCAGGCTTTATTGTTGTTGGTGGTGACCTTGGTAGCCTATCTTTGTAGGTTCTTACCTGAGGTGACTGTTGAGGGGAAAGTCTTCACGGTACCTGGAATTGACGTTGACCGAAATCACTCGGGCTCCTTGGAGGGTATACCCACGATTATGTGTGGGAGCTTGCACCAGGGTGTAAGTTCGTTAAGCAGGTCGTCAGTGTAAATTTTCCACCCTAGCCCAACCCCTTCTCATCTCATTGTTGCGACATTGGATTTCATCACCAACTAGTGGCTTCGAAATTAGAAGGTCTTGTTTGCTTGGTGTCGCTTTCTAGATTTTATTTACTAGCGCGTGTTGTTTTTTTCTCGAAGATTGACTATAGGATTTTCTTTGCGAAGTTTGTCACTCGTTTACAATAGCTCCTCCACGTCGTTCACGTAGAATGCAGGGTTTATCTCCAGAGCATCTGGAAGGTTCACAACCCTTGCCCACAAGCACACCTGGAGGCTCTCCTCGACAGAGTGAAGTCCCAGTCGTCACCACACCACAAGTGGAACGCACTGACTCTCTAGAACGTTTTCGAATTACTAATACTCGAGAGGACTTTTGACTTAACCTTGATTCTGAGAGACGTTTTATGCGAGTAGACTCTTCCGGAGACTTAATTGTTGTGTATTCTGGATCTCCGACTAGACCCTTTCCCGGTATAGAAGGCCAAGATCCTTTTTGGTCTATAGGTGTTTTTTGACGCGACCTTTTTGGTCCAGGTTCACCTATGATTTCTGAAATTAATCCTCCTATGATTTTTGAGATCTCTAATCTCGAGACAGTACCGTTGACTACCGCTTATCACTTTACTGTCCCTGCTAAAATGACCCATCTTGCAGCTACTATGAGTGTTCCAACCGGATTTCCTGCGGTTAGTCTCACTCCCATCAACACATCGCGGATGCCCAATGTCAATCCGACACTGCCACCTGGATATCGTGCATTGATTGCTACCATTCCTACTCCCGCACAAACTCCATCTGTCTCTCCTAGTGGTCCTTCTTCTTCTGGGCACTTTCTTCCCGATTTTGTTCCAACAATCCCTCAATTTCCTTTTGGAGGACCTTCTTCGTCTTCTACTGGCCATCCTAATCCTAGTGGAACTATTCCGTCATTCACTCCAACTTATCAACTTCCAGTTGGTGGACAATCTCAACAAGGTATTATCACTCAACCCCCTCTTAGTTGGAAAATGCCGATTGGAACATTACCCTCCATTGGCGCCCCACCTTCCATGGGAGGAGAAAATCCACCTTATGGGCAGAACATACCTCCGTCCTTGGCCCAGTATTGGAATCAGTTGATACAAAATTCTTCTCAATCGATTGGGGGGCAACAGTTTCCAACTGCGTCCGTAACACCCCCTAGCATGGGCCAACCATATCCTGGTTCGTTTAATCCCATTTGGGGGTTGAATGCTCAAAATCAAGCCTTTGTTCCAGGGTATAATCCGATGAGCTACTATCCTGTCCAACCACCACCGAATATGCCTGGATCTTCACATTATATGTAGACTGCTTATGGTCCTACTGGTTTGCCGAAGGGGCTTCCTCCCCAGAGCCACCAGTACCCGCAGGTGAATCGACAATTACCTTTTCTTGCCACTTTGGATCTTCCGTATTTGTTTAGGATTTTAAATGATCCTATTCGTCACTCTCCCCAATGGCTTGTTATCCCAGCCAAGCTTCCCTCAGACATTCCTAAATTCGACGACAAAGTGGGAGAGGACCCAAACAATCACGTTATGACTTTTCACCTATGGTGTTCATCCAACTCATTGATGGATGACTATTTGTTTACGTCTTTTTCAACGAACCCTTACCGGTTCTGTTGCAAAGTGGTATATTGAATTGCCGCGAGGTTTCTTCTCTGATTTTAACACCCTAGATATGGATTTCCTTACGCATTACCAGTTACCGATCCGTTATGACATGGGCAACGAGATTTTGACTTCCTTCAAACAAACCAAAGGCACTCATATATTTGATCACATTCATGAGTGGCGAAGGAGACGACGTCTCATTAAACTTGAGCTCCTTGATCAGTTACTGGCAGAATGGTTTACAAAATCATTTGTGAACGAAATCGGTAAGGACATTGCCATGGGTGGCATTGTCATGAAAGAGCAGGCTATAAGTCGTGCTCAATATCTTGACCTCGTTTATTCACAAACAGGAACACTTTATGATTTACTACCTGAATTACCTCGTCCTAATGCTTCCAACACTTCAACTACTCCAGCTGCCTTGCATGCAGCTGATGGTGTGATTGGTACTGCCCAAGCCCAATCACATGCCGCTTCAAGAATAAACCCTAAATCTGCTTCTTCTAATGTTCAAAATGCTTCGTCTCCTGCCACTCCCACTGACAAAACTTCTGAGGTAAATGCTGTCCAATCTACCCCAGCCGGTAAAAACAAATCTAAAAAGGGGAGAGGCAAGAATAAGGAGGGAAAAAATAATACTCAAGCAGAGCAACCTAAAACTACTCCTGTTGATGACTGGGATAAGCGCAAACCCCGATACCCTTGCCTTATCTGTGGTGATGATCACTACATGAAGGATTGTCCACGACGTGCCGAGGTCACTAAGTTTCTTCAGGGAGCCCCGAAACCGCCTACCCCGGTTGTCTTGTCCCAACCCTTCCCGTCTCAGCAACAGGCTCAGTTGGTCATTCATGACCAACCATCCTCTTCTACTACATCATATGTTTTGATGTGTACTGGTGATTCTAAGCAGAACAACGTTGCACTCACGACTCGAGCCAAAGATTATTCTCCATCTAAGGAGAAGGTTGGCGATTTACCTCCTGCTTTGGTACAACCCTCTCCAGCGACTCCACCTACCAACGATCCTATTCATCTCGAATGACCGAGCCTCGACACAGTTCTGCGACCCCCCCCTAAGGGTGACGTTCGGAAATCGGCTTTCAATCCTCATGCTCATGCAGCCCAGAACTACAACATTGTTGAAGATCTGGCCCAAGCACCTTCTGTGATGTCAGCCCTTGAAGTCCTTCAAATTTGTCCTGCACAACGGAAGGCACTGTTGAAAGCTATCGGTGGAATTGACCCAACAGATACGAATTTAATAGTTTTTGACTTAGACGATCACATTCCACAGTTACCCCCTCAACTTGCATTCCAGATACAAGTTGTTGTTTCTGACAAGAACATTTGCCGAATAGTTATCGACGAGGGTGCCTCAACATGTGTCATGTCTTTTTCTTGTTGGAAATCCATAGGCCCTCCTCCCTTGAATGAATCAAAAAACACTCTTAAATCCTTTAATGGCTCTGGTTTTAAGCCCTACGGTGTTCTTCCTTTGTTTCCCATCATGTTAGAAGGTAAGACGGTTCAAGTTGAAGTGGAAGTCTTTGATGCTCCACTTGATTATAATATTTTGCTTGGCCGCAGCTGGATCGATTCCATGCGCGCCGTTGTGTCGAAACTTTTCCATGTAGTACGTTTCCCTTATCAAGGAAAGGTTGTTACCATCGACCAACTCGCCTTCTTCAATTCCGATACTCGTACTAGCAACGTACCGTTTATTGCTAAAACCCTGCCGGGTTATGAGAATGTCGGTGTAGGCCTTTTAAAGGACTCCTCGTTAATGGGTGCTTTCCCCATTCCACCGCCCGATGTTCCACACCCATCTGTTGCTTCTATCAATATGATCTCCACTTCGCCTCATGAAATTCCTGCATCTTCTGACCCTTGGATTTTCCTTGACCCTGGAGATCATCTTCGTTTCGGCAACGCAATGCCGTTAAGTCCAGTTGAATCTGATTATCAAGCGATTCAATCAACAACACCTTCTACTCCCTCTCTTGATGAGTTGTATCCCGATCCTTTTCATGTTATTTTTCCCACTAACGAGATGATTATGTCCGTCATGGAGGACACCCCTTGGGACGATGGACATCATTGTTCCATCCTTTTTCTGGAGCAACATACTCTTGAGTAATACCAACGGATTTCAACTCCGTCGACTATTGTTGTCATCTCAACGGTTCCTGAAACTACACACAATGTGTTTGCTGAAGGGAACTTAAGTAATATCTCACCCACGATTCCCATTGACATATTCGTTAAACCTGGAATCGTCGAAAATGTCCATATTGGAGCTTCGTGTTCCCCGGACGAAATAGTCACCTATACATCCCTTTTCAAAGAATTTTGTGACATCTTCGCCTGGAGCTACAAAGAGATGCTAGGTATCGACCCTGCAATTGTTGTACATGAGATAAAGACACACCCCAACGCTAAACCCGTCCGGCAACACCTTCGTCCAGTTCACCCACGTAAAGCGGCTGCTATCAAGCTCGAAGTTGAGAAACTTCTGAAAGCCAACTTTATTTATCTGGTGGCTCTTACAGACTGGGTTTCCAACCCTGTCCCGATTTCAAAAAAAGGTGGCACCATTCGTGTATGTGTTGATTATAGGGATATTAACAAAGCTTGTCCCAAAGACAACTTTCCTACCCCCTTCGTCGATCATATTGTCGATGATTGCGCCGGAAGTGAAATATTCTCTCTCATGGATGGTTTCTCTGGATATAATCAAATTAACATTGCTCCTGAGGATCAACATAAGACTGCTTTTATTTGTCCTTGGGGTACTTTTTCCAATCGGAAACTCCCTTTTGGTATTAAGAATGCGGGCGCAACTTTTCAATGCGCTATGTCTTATGCTTTTCATGATATCAAGCACATCGTTCAACCATATTTGGAAAATTTACCTGCTCATTCTATGCGCAGAGTTGATCACCCCAATCACCTCCGAGCCATTTTCGTTCGCTGTCGGTTCTACCGTATACGTTTAAATCCCCATAAGTGCATTTTCTATGTAGAATATGGTCGTCTTCTAGGTTTTATCGTTTCACGTCAAGGGATCCGAGTGGATCCTTTGAAGGTTGAGGTGATCCTTAATCTCCCTCCTCCTTCTACACTTTGCCAGTTGCAAAGTTTGCAGGGGAAAGCAAACTTTCTTCGTCATTTTATCCCAAACTACGCCGAGATTACTCGTGGATTTACATGGCTATTAAAGAAAGATTCAGAGTTCGTCTAGGATACCATTGCCAACAATGCTTTTGAAACTTTGAAGTTGTCCCTAACACGAGCTCCGCTTCTCTTCCCCCCCGATTACAGTTGCGATTATTTCCTTTATCTTGTTGCCTCGGAGTACACTATTGGCATGGTTCTCGTTCAAGAGGATGATGCACACGCCGAACATGTTATTTACTACTTGAGTTGAAGTCTCACACCCACTGAAATCAAGTATCAACAAGTCGAAAAACTGGCCTTGGCTGCTGTTCAAGCCGTCCAACGCTTCCGGCACTATATCCTCTCACGCAAGACTACGGTGATTTTCATTGCAACCCTATGCAACATATTTTGACATGTCAATTGCTAGGGGGAAAATACTCCAAATGGATTGTGATACTCCAGGAGTTTGACTTGGAATTTGACCGAGCCAAGTCCAAGAAATCCTTAGTTTTTGCTGAGTTGATATGCAATTTTCCTCATTCTGCAACGGAAAATGTAGCAGTTGATTCATTACCCGATGAATCTCTTTTCCTTATTAGCACTGATGATCTTTGGTATGGCGATATCATTATATATCTCCAAACCCAGAATTTATAGCCTACTTTGTCTAGTACTGAACGACGTCGCATATGCTATCAAGCTCGTCAATACATTATCCTCGGGGATACTCTTTACCGTCGGGGGATTGAATCTGTTTTTCGACGTTGTCTAACATTCGACGAAGCCGAGAAAGCTCTGAATGACTGCCATTCCGGAGCATGTGGTGGTCATATGTCTGGGTATGCTACTGCCCATAAGATCTTACACGCAGGGTATTTTTGGCCTTCTTTGTTTAATGACTGGATTATTGTTGTTCAAAAATTCCATGCCTGCCAGACCTACAACCAGAAAATTCGGTCACATCCTGCTCCTCTTCATCCTATGGTCTCAGTTGGTCCCTTTGCGAAATGGGGCATCGATTTCATGACATGTCACCCTCACTCGGCCGGGGGGCATGGTTACATCATTGTAGCTATTGATTACTTTACGAAATGGGCCGAGGCGATGCCGACATTTGACAACACTGGAAATAACGCAGCCTTGTTTCTTTTTAATCACGTCATAGCTCATTTTGGTGTTCCCGAAGCTATCATCATTGATCACGGTAGCCACTTTAGGAATTTTATGATGTCTGAACTTACAGAAAAGTTGGGTCTTCGCCATGATAACTCAACGCCCTATTATCCACAAGCTAATGGCCAGGTCGAAGCGATCAACAAAGTTCTCATAACTATACTTCGACGAATGATAGGGATTCATAAAACAAGTTGGCACACAATGTTGTTTTCGACATTGTGGGCATACCGGACATCCGTCAAGTCCGCTACTGGGTTTACACCTTTTCGGTTAGTCTATGGTGTGGAAGCCATTCTCCCTATAGAATGTGAGATACCCTCTTTGAAGCTAGCTATTGAACTCCTACCCAACACTTCTGCTGAAGAAGAACGTCTATTGTATCTAATGCGATTAGAAGAAACTCGACGTGATGCCACCCTAGTAATAGAAGCCCAGAAAAAGCATGTCAAGGCCCAATATGAAAAGCATGTCAAGCCTCGTGTTTTCTCTGAAGGTGATCTTGTTCTTCTCTATGAACAGGATCGAGATTTGTTAGGAGCTGGGAAATTCGAACCCATGTGGTGAGGTCCTTATATCGTTCGCCGAGTTTTGGAAAAATGAGCATATGAGTTGGTAGATTACGATGGTATCCCTTTGAGTGAACCTAGGAATGGGTTGTACTTGAAGAAGTACTATGCATAAAATTATCTGTGCACTAGTACTTGTATTTTTAATGTATCATACTTCTTGTGTGTTACTATAGTTTGCTTTGGTCGTTATCTGGTCTCTGCCCTTATGTGATGTTGTGTTTGATTTCCAGATGTCGGAGTCTTCGCTACCCTATATTGGCTTCGCTGATGGTGCTAGCCGTAGTACTCAGAACCTTGCTTCTGCTGCGTGGGCAATTTACGCCCCTACAAATGAACTTGTCTCTTTATGAGGTGTGTGCCTCAACTGTGCAACCAACAACATTGCAGAGTATAGCGCTGTTATTGAATTATTGGTTGATGCTATCTCACTCAGAATTCGTCATTTGGTTGTGCGACTTGACTCATAGCTTGTAGTACTACAGTTAAGTAATATCTACTCTATTCGAAGTCTTACTTGTTACGGGTGTATTTGCGAATTCGCCTCTTGGAACGTTATTTTGATCACATTGAATATCAACATATTCCTAGATGTCTAAATACATTAATATATGCATTGGCTAATTATGTATTGGACAGACATTTGAATCATTTATAAGTCAAACACATCGAAATTCACACAATATAAGGTAAGCCGGTAGAAGCCATATATATATATAACAATCAAAAGAGTTTTTTACAAAAAGTTTGTCCGAAGACCAAAATGTCAAAATTTGAAGCTCATAGCTTCTACAAAGTGACGTCATGGATGACGTTCACAGTAACACATGACTGCCCTATCAACCCTATGGAGTAGTCAACTCATAGATGCTGATACCCCTACAGTATGACGCTGATCGCGTCGTGGAACCTCTTCCAGAGTCATGTCTGGAATGTCTGCAGTCAGGCCCTCTAGATTCTGTTCCACCACTTGATAATCCTCAGCATACTGTGGTGATACCGCTACCTCTCCTCATCGCTGGATGGGAGAAGTGCCAGGAGGTATGTAAGGTCCAACATCTGTGTTATCAACAAACGATTTTGTATTAGTCTTTGGACGAACGTATAAAACAAAAACATTTGAATATGATTAAAATTCACAAAAACATTTGAAAAGAAAAAAATATGTGTACTTCTTACCAAGGTCCCCCCAATGAGCATCCTCTGGCAATACCAAATCCGGATCTCCTCGAAAATCCAGCCCAACATAAGCGTAGTCATCAACCATCAACATTTGTGGTTGAAGCCAGTCAAAGAAAGTATCATCATATTTGATGATCGGTCCTGCTACGTGCCGGGCCATGAGCCGACACCATATCAGCATTCGCAGATCCCTGGGAGCCTGTAAATTCCACTCCACCTGTAACCTCAGTAATGGGACCCGCTCAAGGAAGAAGGATACCAGCAGAGATCCGTACCCGAATTTCTTCAGGTCACCTTGCCTACATTTGGTCAATTGCTTTTTTATACTGCGAAGCACATCATCTGCCCAGCTGAACACTCGAGGCTCAGTACACTCAATAGCATACTGGAAGTAACTCTTTAACGCCATGTGAGGAGAAGAGCTCCCAACCATCCGAGATATAGTGAAAAGGATAGTACGGAGGGTCAAGTCTTGTACCCCCCAGATAACTACTTTTCCTTTCTTTCTCTTAGCCTCGGGAACGCAGTGTAAATTGCAGTACTCACTCATCTTTAGCCCACCACCTCTACTACCAGTTAGGCTCACATAGTACCCCCGTCATGACAAACCAATCAAAAAGTAAATGTCCTCAATTTCCAAGGACAGTGTGTGGACCCCCACATGAAACACCTGATGATCAGGGTCGCACATACGCACCAAGTACTCTAATAGTCTGACTTGGGCCCTCATGCCCGGGATGCGAAATTACTTCAAGAGCCCACAGTCTCTCAAAGAAGCTATAGTAGGTGGATGATTTTCAACCATTGCATTGTCTTCTTCATGTTCCCTTTCGCGCCATTCAAGCACCATGTTGATGGCTAATTATCTGCATAAGAGACACAACAAGAAGATTAGCAACTATTTTCATGAATCCATTCTTTTTCATTGGCTAATTTTTTTTTTTTTTTTGAGCTTTACGGTTCTCTCAGGTGCCCTATGTGCACAGTGCGAGAACCTCGTAGGTGGCCTTAGGTTCACTTGCGAGAATGCCTCATTCTTGCAGGCCTCGTATAGCCTGCCTGCGAGAATGGTAGCGCACATGTAGGGATTGGAAAATCAACTTAAAAATAAAAATTTAACCAATGAAATTACAAAATTAAACCATGAAAGTGTTAAGGACGAAGAGCCTACCGCCACATATGGCTCTCTGAATGGTCTCTCGTAGCTCCCGCAATATGACGTCGAACTTGGAGGGTAAAAGAGGGGTTTTTTGAGCTCAATAGTGGAAATGTAAAAATGATGTGGTAAAAGGAGTATTTACACTTTTTATTTACTTTTACTATATCATTTTGGTTTTTTATGATTATTTATCGATTAAACCCTAATCCCTAATGTCATGTTGAGTGTAACTCTTGCAGGCATGATGACTTTGATGATCAAATATAGGGATACAGACATGTTTTTCTT
>ML804717.1:91527-105118 GCA_009831015.1 Picea engelmannii
TGGCAATTGTCTGAAATTGTTACCGCTGCATTCTGGCCATGAGAAGAATGTATGTGTTGGGCGTTTTTCTTTATGGTATGCATTGTAGATATTGGGTGTTTGATCTGCGTTGAATGTGTTAATGACTGCGTTTTAACTTCTGGCAACTATTTATGGGGCGTTTTTATTTACATACAACAACATTATTTTATTGGGCGTTTGTTATGTACAGTGGGCATTATTTTTGGGCGTTTTTATTGCACACTGTGAGAAATTCTTACATTGGTCATTTTTATTAATTGCGGTGGGTGATTTTATATTATACAGTGAGCTTTCTCATATTGGGCGTTTTTGCACTGTTGCCGGGCGTTTTTTTTTGCCACTGTTATATGGGGCGTTTAGCACTGTTACGGGGCATTTTTGGCATCTGTACATGGGCGTTTTTTCCACTGTTGGGGTGCATTTGTATACTGTTATTGGGGTCTGCGTGTTAATGGGTAATGCCAATCAAATTGACTTCTGATTGCAAGTCTGAACCTCTTCACATTTTGTTTTATTTATTGGGGGGTCTGCGTGTTAATGGGTAATGCAAATCGAACTGCATTCTGAATGCAAATCTGAACCTCTTCACATTTCATTTTATTTATCTATGGGGGTCTGCGTGTTAATTTCCCTGCGTTTCCCTTCCCTATAATGGTGGGCGGTCGCCAGAGGTTGGTGGTTACAGCTTGTTCTTGAATCGTTCTGTTTATTGGGTTTTCTTTCTGCCACACAACTGATATGCAATTATTCTCGGGAGTTAGCGCATGCACTGGTCTCACGTTGATTTATGTGTTAAATGGTGCGTGACATGCAGACTTAGAATAGGGCATTTGTGATATGGCTGAGTGTTAGTTAATACCTGTTCGCTCACACCACTCCTTTCGGTAATATGCGTCAAATTGCAATGTAAATGTCAATTAATTTGAAACGGTGATGATGCTGTTAGATAGCAATGTTGACATATGCTAATCGAATGCCAACGATGATGTTAAATCACTTAGTCATATTGGTGAGGTCACTGTAAGGTAGAATATTAAAATTTCTGTCACATGATTGGTATACATTTTCTGTATTATTGGTTTGTTTTTTTTTTTGCACGATTGGTATTGATAAAAAGTAAGTTTCTGCTGCATGAGGTTAATATTAAATTCTGTTGTATGATTGGCATAGATTTTACTTCCTTACCCGTCGTTTTCCTTTTAAAATAATTGATTGCTAATGATACCGACAGTATGTAGTTTGGATGTTCTATATATATATCGCCTTTTTATAGTAGTTATTTTTAATTTTGGCATTTTAAAGTATGGATAATTCTGTACCATGTTCATTAATATTGTTATATTTTTGCCTGGTCCTTTGAATATTGTTATGGCTATATATTGACGTTCCCACTTACGATGTCATTTTTAAACATGATGTTAATGTTATTTAAATGTAGGTGTTCTAAAACATGATGTCCTTTTTTTTAAAACATGAAGATATTGTTAATTAATGTAGGTGTTTTAAACATGATGTCATTTTTAAACATGATAAAGGTAGGTGTTTTAAAACATGATGTCTTTTTAAAACATGATGATATTGTATTTTTAAATCTGATGTTAATTATAAATGCGATGTCATTATAAATTTGAGGTTAAACATGAGGTTATTTACTGCAATAATAATGAAATTTTGATCATAAATAAACATCGAAGTGTGAGCTCCTCATGTTCGTCTGAAGGTTTCTATTTTGTTTGGTCATTGTCGGAGTCCTTCAGACATGCGCGTCCGTAGATTTAGTGGTTGTCTTAGGTCGTTGTTGCACTTAGACGAGATCATTCTTTTGCGGTTGCTTGTTTCGGGCGGGGTATAGACACCTTCTGTAGCCTTAGCATTATGTCTGTGTGTATTTTCTGTGAAAAGGATCCAGTGCCGTATCAAGAGTCTCGGGCCCTTTAAAGGCAGGGTTCCACTCTTGCGACACACCTGACGGAGGTTACTAGTTTCTGCCTGAGCAGTCGGCCAGGAGCCTGTCTAATCTTCTTTTGAGAACACATAAGACTAAAAGCCCTGCTTTTCTGTGCAGAAATAGTAAACTCTACTGTTGGATTCTTCCTTCTGTGACCGTATTGTACTTAACACCTGGTGTCGTCTTCTGCTTACAACTGCTAGTTGTACGCCTTATGTCTAGGGGCGTTTATCGCTTGCTGTCACTGTGATATGTCGGGGTCGTCTTGTTGCGTTCGCCTTGCTTGTGTCTTTTTCTAGGTCGGGTTACTAGTTTCTGCCTGAGCAGTCGGCCAGGAGCCTATCTAATCTTCTTTCGAGAAGACATAAGACTAAACGCCCTGCTTTCTTGTGCAGAAATAGTAACCCTAACACCATGGATTATTCCCTTTGTGTTCTTACTGTGCGCCCCAGTATGTCTTAATGTTTGTGCTGTGCGCCTTATGCGTATGGTCATTATTGTGGCAGTTACTCGTTGTGTGCCTTCAGTCTTCTTGTGCTGAACATCGTGGTTGCATCTTTTTGGTTGTCGAGAGGAGACGTAGAGTCAAGTGTGTTTGTTACTTACACACGCGCGCACACACCTTAAAGAAAAAAAAAAAATTCACCTCTTCTCAGAGTTGTTGTCGTAACGAGGAGGTCGTTACACTTAGACAATGGTGTCACCTCAAGGAGTTTCCACTACTAAGATTTCCCCCTTGACTCACATAACCCCATCAAGAGAGAGTGTTGGGAACTGGTCCAAGCACTCTTCTCAACTTCTCCTACCATTTGAATCTTGTGTTAGAGGAGATTTCCCAAGAAACACTTCACGTTACTAATTTATTTTCACTCATTATTGTTCCTAGTTTTGTTTCAGTGGCCTTGGAGAATTCACTCTCCACCCTACAACCAAGGCCCTATAACATAGACTTGTGATCGTTTTATAATAAAGAAAAATTATAATTGATTTTAGATTAGGTACCTTGTTCCCTTTATGGTTGTTGTTACTCAAAAGCGTAAATGGAAGTGGACTATATGGTGTTAACACTCTAACTCCAATAATACTTCAAAAGAAAAAAATGAATGAAATGCAATCTTTAGTTTCGATGACGCCTATCTACAGAAAGGAGCAAGAGGTCTCAAGCAAAGAAACAAGCGTAACATTCAATGAAAGAAACATGAACTACTCTTCGAATGAAAAATGTGTTTGATATATGAGTCAAAGGAACTAGAATGCGATCACTTTTTGTTTTTCCAATGCTTTCAAATGCAATGAAAAAGTCTAGTGCAACTTCTTTTGTTTTCTTTATTTCAAATGAGATGAAAATAACTAAATGAAAATGTGAAGAATCACACAACAAAAGAATGCAAACCAAAAAATGCAATCAAGTAGGTTGACAAGCATCAAAATGACTCAATGAAAGAAATATCTCAATACTTTCCACTCAAAATAAGAAACCAATTTTATAATAGGTCATAAACAAAAAAAAATCCCAAAACACAAGTGCAATTTTCAATTTGAAAAAGAGATTTGAATGCAAACTAAATAGATCAGTTTCATAAATTTGAAATAAAGTTTAGAACATTACAGATCAATACTAAGTGTCATTCAACCAAATATGCCAAAGACACAATCTAAGAATCACAGTTAACCCAAGATGGTGATGTACATTCAAACAAAATTGAAAAGAAAAAGAGACTCAAAGAGGATTAGGACAATGATGACCATTCAATCCTAAGCAATCAAATCCTCATACAGAAAGAAGAGACTCTGATGAGTAGGCTTGAGACAAAAATATGAAAAAATAGAGGCAAAACAACCTCAAAATTCACCCAGAAAAAAGAATATCACTCCTTAAACACTACAGACAGGGTGACGATCAATAGTTCATCGCTCCCCAAGACAATGATAGAGGGCGATGATCAAGATATTATCACTATGTAGTCCATTAAAAGGGAGGGATGAAGTCTGGAAAGATGCAAATATTGCTCAAATTTAAAGAAGATTAGGTTGCTAAATCAACATGCTTCCCAATGATGATGAGGGAAGGGGAGATTTGAAATCAAAAGCATACCATCAGAAATCTAGCAACAAACAATTCAAAAATACAAAAACCAAGGAAAAATCAAGAGAACATCCCTAGTGAAGTCACCAATTTTTTGTTGTGGTAAAGTTCCCCCCTGGGGATAGGTGAAACCCCCCTTGGATCATGACCCCTTTTTTATCCAAGACAAAAGGAAAAAAATGGTGTACTACTTTCCTCCTAGACCTATTTCAACAATTAGAATGAGAAGAGAGGGATGCATGACTTACCTTTTTACATTGGTTATCCTCACTGCTCCAACCTTTGATCTTGATGTCCAAGCTCCTATGTGCAAGAAAAGTATTGCAAGGAACAAAGAAAAACCTTCTTCTTCCACACTATATTGTTAAGCATAAACAAATATATATATGATGAATTAGACAACAATAGACATGCATATATTGAACACATAGGCATGAGAGGAATAGGCCAAGTTATGTATTAATGGAAATAAAATAACAATGAAGCAGTTACAATCTCAATCTTGATGTTGCAACAACTCCTACAAGCTCTCCTTCCAACCTATTGGATCTCACACAATCATAAGTATGATGATCTAAGTTCTCTCCTCCCTTCTCTTGAATGTCTCAAGATCATAAGTATGATACTATGAAATTCTCTCCCCTTTCACTCAAGAATGGCATCCACTTATATAGGCATTGAGGCATCACAACCATAGGATAGTTTTGAGGAGAGGATGTCGTCAAATGAGGATTTGTATCAACCAACAAGATTGACCTTGCCTTGAATATGGGGTAGATCCAACCAATCCCTTAACCAACTGAAATCTCCTAGAAACAACCTCACAAATCAAGGAATGATGGTTGCAACTACTTCATCACCCCCTCATAACTATGCACAGGGCGATGAACATGGGATTATCTCTCTCTAATAAACTCTTGGGGGGCGATGATCGAGGTTTATCCCTCCTTGTATATGGAAGGGCAGGTGATGAATCTCAAACAAGGACAAAATATCAAGAAGAAAGGTAGTATTTCGACCTCCAAACTAAAAGGTTTCCCTTACAAGTTGTCTAGGGGTCATGACAAAATCTTCTTCATGGTGATGAAGTTGTGACACTTAATTTCAACACTTAGGTGAAACATTTGGTGTGTGACACTTAGGTGTATAGTATTTATGACACTTAAGTGTGGCATTTGGTAGTGTGACACTTAGGTGTGTAACACCAAGTCTGATGAAGGTGCAGGTGTTGGATGCACACTCAAAGAACCTAAAGGTAAAATAATTATGATTGGATGTAGACTTGAATTCCAATGCACCAATAACACTTCTGAGTATGAAGCTCTTATCCAAAGATTGAAGAAGACAGTAGACAAGAAGGAGGAATTGATAAAGGTATTTGGTGACTAGGAAATCATGATAAGACAGGTACGAAACACTATTCATTTCCTTTATAGTAATCTTAAGCACTACCAACAAGAGGTGTAGGACTTGATTAAAAAATTTAATGCATTAAATATTAGTCATATCCCTTGTTATTTAAATTATGATGCAAACTTATTATCTAATGTTGCATCCAAACTAATTCCATCAGAATGTATAATTCCTGACACATTTTATATCACATTTTATATGGAATTATTGTGCAAAAACATAACCAATTGGAGGGCCTTAGATGATGATCAATAGATCATTATTTTTTTGCATATGAAAGATAATTTCAAAGATTCTTCCACTAATGAATGCGAGCATGATCAAGGTTTGAATTCACACATGGAACGGCTAGTTGACCATGCAAATGAGGATAAAATAACTCTATTAAATAACATTCCAAATCCTGTGGTAAGACTCAAGAAACTATATGATCTTTAAGATAATTTTATGAAGGTCACCAACTACAAAATAAATGGTTCATCAATGCAGTTTCAGGTGATTAATCTCAAGATAGATAATAGACCAAAGAATATTAACCTTAGTAAGAAATGCTCCCAAGCTAAAAAACAATCCTTTATCAAACTTTTTGAGGAGTATAAAAACATCGTTTCTTAGAAATACAATGACGTTAAGACATACGAAACTAAAATTATTTAGCACATCATTCCCATGAAGCCTCAAACAAAACCCTTTTAATGCATTTGAATTTGGAACCTTTAGTAAAGGAAAAACTAAATAAACTCTTGGAGAAAACAATTATTTTTTCTGTTAGACATACTCAATGGGTAGCCAACTTGGTCCCTATTAGGAAGAAGAATGGTGACATTAGATTATGTGGGGACTTCATAAACTTAAATAGGGAATACGAGAAAGACAACTACCCTGTACCCCCTATGGAACAAATATTACAACGTGTCTCCGGTTCTAAGATGATATCCCTTGTAGATGGCTTCTCACGTTACAATTAAGTCTTGGTTTCTCATAAAAATCAATTAAAAACTGATTTTAGAACCAAGTGGGGAACATATGCATATATGAAATTGTCATTTGGGCTAATCAATGTGGGGGAAAATTTCCAAAGGGCTATGGATATTGTGTTTAGAGGGTTGATTATAAATTGTGTGGTAGTGTATCTTGATGATGTGATTGTATTTTCCAAAGATAAAAAGGACCACACTTATAATTTGAGAAAGATATTTGACATGTGTAGAAGATATGGTATATCTCTCAATCCTAGGAAATCTGTTTTTGTTGTAAATGAAGGGAAATTTTTGGGATTTGTTGTGTCTAAGGCTAGGATGATGATAGAACCTGAAATAATCAAGGCTATTTCTAAAATATCATTTCCCCACAACAAGAATTCCATGCAATCCTTTCTTGGAAAAATTAACTTTGTGAGAAGATTTGTCCCCAATTTTGTTGAAATTGTAAAACCTCTCCAGGACATGATAAAGAAAAACATTGATTATAAATGGGGCCCCAAGGAAAATGAATAATTTATAAGGATCGGAGAGGAAATAGAAAAATCCCCAGTATTATTAAGTCTAGAATTCCACAAAGATTTTATCATATACAATTTTTCCTCTAACATTGCATTTGCAACAATCCTCACCCAAAATAATGATGACGAGAACAAGTTCTCAATTGCTTTTCTGAGTTAGGGACTGCAGGGAGAAGAGCTTGACTATCCAAAACTAGAGAAGCAACCCTATATATTCTTCAAGGTAGTTAAGCACTTCCAACCATACTACTGAAATCCAAAACCAAAGTAGTGGTGTCGTACCCTGCTGTTAGAAACTTTTTGGTTCAGAAATATTTAGGAGAAAAGAGAGCTAATTGGATGACAACCTTGCAAGAATACAACCTCAATATTAGACCTAAAAATATTATTATGGGGTAGGGAGTTTGTAAGTTTGAAACTGAAACAACATGAAGTGAAGATGGTGAAGATAAACATTACAAGGAAGAAAACCTACTTGAAGAAGAGATTTGCTACATCCATGTCACCACTGATCCATGGAACTATGAAATGAAGTATTATTTAACCCATGGTAGTGCTCCACAATACCTAGAACATAAAAAATAAGAGATACCTCATACTTAAATCTACCCAATATCAACTTGTTAAAGGGATTCTATTCATAAATAACTATGGCGACATCCTCTTGAGATGCCTAGAGAAAGTTCATGCAGAAAAGGTACTAGTAGAACTACATGATGGTCTAGCTGGAGGAAATTCCACAAAACACAAAATTCTCAGGGTAGGTTATTATTGGTCCACCATGTTTAGAGATGCTCATGCGTATGCAATGAAATGTAAGGAATACTAGAAATCAGTTGGAAGGGAGAAGAAACCTGCATTCCATTTTCAACATGTCTCAATCGATTACCCATTTCATAAATGGGGTTTAGATATAATCGGGGAAATTAATCCCAACTCGTCCTATCTCCACAAGTACATTATTTTTGCAATAGACTATTTTACACACTAGAAATAAGCAATACCTCTCAAAGTGGTAAATGAAAATAAGGAGATATCCTTCCTTGAATCTCACATTGCAACCATGTTTGGTGTTCCTAAATATTTGGTGTTTGATAATGCTAAGAACTTTTCTTCATTAAAACTAATAGAATATTCTTTTGAAAATACCATCAAAATGAAATATACAACAAATTATTATCCCTAAGGAAACGATATAGCATAATCCACTAACAAAAATATGATAAAAATTCTTAAAAATATTGTAAAAAACCATCACATGAACTAGCATTTATCCCTACCAAACGCTCTATGGGCTGATAGAGTAACACCCAAATCTTCCCTAGGGAACTCTCCTTTCTTCCTATTATATGGACATGAAGTTATTTTTCCAAATCATACTTTCCTTTCTTCTCTACATTTATCTCTAGTTGTCCAAGAAGAGGAATGTCCCATCATGCAACAAAGACTAAATACTCTCCTCAAACTAGAATAAGAAAGAGAAAAATCCAAAATAAAATTAATCCAACATCAAGTATTGTTAAAGTGTTGATTCGATAAAACCTCAGTAGGTAATAATTTTTTCTAGGAGGGAGATCTAGTTCTCATGTGGGACAAATCCAATGAAATGAAAGGAAAACACACTAATTTCCAACAATTATGGCTAGGCCCATATCATATTTATGAAAATATTGGTTTGATAACCTTTATTCTTAAAACATTGGAAGGCGAGATCGAGGAGCTCCATGACAATGGTCAAATTATCAATAAATATTTCTCATGATCACCTAGGGTGATATAGCTTTGTACATACTAGGTCTGTTTTTATTTATGCTATCCTTTCAAGTCCTTTTTGCAATCCCTTTAGAATTAGAATGTACAATTTTGTTAATCTTTTTTATTTTATTTTGTATATTACTTTCCTAAATAGGAAATTGTTGATTCATCCTTGCTATTCCTATGTAGATTCCAACATAATAGTAAGATTACATATTGGATTAAATTCATGTTCCCTTGTAAGTGGGATTTTGAATGATAAAAAATGGGAAATAAATCCTATACAGATAAATAAGATTCACAAAATACATGAAATGGTGAGACTTAACAAAATTTTACTGGTCCCGATCAGTATTAAGGAAACCTAAGGTTGTGATAAGTAAAGTTCACCTGGTTATTTTTGAAAATAGGATCCTTTCATGTGTTATCACTCTCATACTAAGCTTGTGGGATTTAACAACGAGGATAAGTTTACAACCAAAGGTGTCCTTTGAGGAAAACCTATGATTTTTCTCCCACTCCACATAAACACAGTGATATTTCCTAAACTTTCCCTGGGTAGACCCATAAGGAAAAAGTACCGACTTGGCCATCATATCAAAGAAACTCTAATATCACCCCACTTCCTTAACACCTAATTTGCAAAATCAATGCCTATATTGCAAATATATAAGGGTGAATATAAAGAAAGAAGTTGAAGGAAGTTGAAAGCATTGTAAAATTGTGTGGGAAGTACAAGTAAACTTGTCAGGGCTATGGACACTTGCTGACAGTGTGATCATGCATGTATGATATCGAGGCATCTTCGTTGGGGATATGGATTCTTGCTAGCAGCGAAGCAAGGTTTGGAGAAGAGAGATGAGGAAAATACATCAGCATAAAGTCGATCACAAATACCCCTTTGTGTTGTCACACCTTCTTGAGGTTCATGTGCATGTTTTGAAGTTAAAAGAATCAAACTCATTCAGTTTCACAGAAAATTAATCCAAGGGGCATCTATGAGTTGTCATAATTGTCCTATCTTTCAGTAGTAAAATATAGATGATGTGGGGTCCACAATACATGAAAAACTGTAATTTATACAGACTAGGACCTGAATAACTATTACAACCTGAAGGTACATATTAAGGAAGAGACAACTGGTTCTTCCTAGTAAGTTGCACTTTGTTGTGCCCCCCCACAACTACCCATTGAAATTCCCTATTCCAGGGAATTCCAATGGGTCCCCCTATCAAAATTTTAAGCAAGGATATTTTCTCACTACTAAATTAGCTAGGTACTTGCAGAGGAACTACTATTATCTCTATGCAGTTCCAACTTATCGAAGGATAGATACACTAGTCGATGATCCTTTTAAGTTTTCCTAAGAGTCTCATTATCCCCTTTCCTCAAGATAAAAATAATAATAACTTCCATTTAAGGGACTCTCCCAGGTTGATAGATCAAATGTGCATGTATTTAACCAAGTACAGGGGCTATCAGAACTTCACTATTTGGAAATTCCTATTTGGAAAAGACAAGCATGTATCTAGTGAACACTCTTATAAAGTCTAAATGTTGAAAGGATTATCGAATAATTTATATCAAAGAATTTTCATCGGAGAGTATCTTGTGCGAATGTTATAATAACATACCGAAGTAGGAAGACCAATGGTCTATCAAAATTTTCTTTGACAACCTTTTTCCCATCAAAGAGAATAGTATACAACCCCAAACAATTATCCTGAATAGTTTCCTCAGATAATGTTTTACCGATATGCTAGATCTAGTGCGTCATTGAATTTGCAGTAGTATTTTGTATTTCCTTCACTGGAGAAAATGGTGCACCAAAGTTTGTTTCGTGAAATGGACTTTTTTTTTATGGACTATTGTAATTCTACAATTTTTTCTTCTAGTCTTTTCTGGATTGTTGAGGAAGTTGATGCTCCTTCATTGTCCATCTCTATGCGGTGAGGTTTTTTCAATGCTTCCTCGCACGACTTAATTTTGTACATTCATAATGGAGCTCAAATGTTTTGTAATAGTCCTGCCACATACCATTGTACAAGTAATTTTTATTCTATTACATAAGGAATTTGACTTAGTATATCTCTGAATCTTTTATCATATTCTCGAACGATTTTTCCTAGACTTTGTTTGATCTAGTTCAGTTCTTGCCCAGCCAAGTGGCTTACATCTTGTGTTTTAAAGAATGTGAGGAAACTCTGCTTTATTTTTTCCTTTGATCATTGTTGATTTTTTGTGAAATTCATGAACCATGTAAGGGCCTTGGCTCGAAGCATGGCACCAAATTGTTCCATTTTATTATCTTCGTCGATAATGTTAGTTGCATCCCAAAATATCTCACAAACAAACCAATGTCATTTGGTATCTTCATCACCTTTATAGATGGGAATATTGTTGATGCCCACTGTGACTTTCTTGGGATTTTTCAGAATTGGAAATATTGCAATATTTTGATTAGAAGTCGAATAGGAAGTCGATGCAGTCTTACTTTGAGGAGTCGAAACCTAAGTGTTTGAATCGACTAATATGATATACTACTGGTCTTTAGTCGGACCGTTTTCTAGCTCTAATTGCATTTATTCTCTACTTGGGGTTATATCATTGATATGGCAACCTTTATCTATATATTATACAAATCATCCTCTCAGGGATTGCATAAATTCATTTTCACTATATGTCGATTTAAAATCTTAAAGAAGTAAATTCGATAGGGAGGCGAAGTCCGTGAGATCTCTTATATGGAGGAATATATCCTTTGGTCGATTTTGAGTATTCTCTTGTGCTTCGATTAGAAGTGTATCTCTTATATAACTGTCATTGTCAATTTGACACCATACTTTTGGGGATTGAGTATCCACATGAAGTCTCTGATAGAGAAAGTATGTAATGTGCAAGCTAGGACTTCTTCTAGGAGAGTGTTGAATTAGAGGTCCCAAATCATCAATATCCATACTATCAAATTTTTCGATTTCTTGCTAGGTACCACTGACTTCCATACTCACTTGCAATATTGTAGTCCTTCCATGAGCCATCAATGTGCTCTCTATGGCTTCTCCAACAAAATTTCATTCCTATATAGGTTTTCGATGTGAAATTCTAGGATCCATTTCAGTTTTGTAACTATTCTCACCTTTTTTTTTTTCTTTTGTCCCGCTCCAATATTTAAATGTTAGTTGAAGGTTTATAAGTCTACGTTTGTTGTGTAGAATTCTCTCTTAATGCATCATTTTTTTCCAGTTATCTTCCTCCTGGCTTCAAACACTTTCGAATTTGGTGCAATCAACTCTACTTATATCATCTCACAAATTATCCAACACCCCATCACTGTCCCAACTTACTCAAGGTCGGTGATGTTTCTCATTCTGGTTGTTTTCATTTCTTCAAAAATAGTCCCAAGCTTCTCTTGTATATTTACAATTGGCTTTGAGGAATTATTCCCACTCTTCTTGTTTTTCTTTCCAATTTGAATTTGGTGGAGGTTTGGCCAAGAGGGATCAATGTTCAACAATGTCTTTGACTCCCTTTTCTTAAAACAAATTATGCAACAAGGATGAGACTGTGTACAAGAGACCGTCGTCCAAGTCTGTGTAAAATTGATCTTTTATGGTTTCGACTGACATTCTGTCTTCGATTGCATGTTCTTCAATATAGTAATTGATGATCCTTTCAAACCACTCATTTAGATTTTTTCTTCCTCCATTTATTATTTTGAGCATCAACTGTTCATCTGGAGTGAGTTTGCACATTAGGTTGTTGAGTGAGATATTCAAATAGTGCCTTTGGAATAGCTTCAAGGAATTATTTGTGTGTTTCTAAGAAGAATTGTGTACATTCCTCTGCTAGCGTCAGTAGGTTCCTCCTTGCCTAATTTTTTATGTAATTATTATTTTTTCATTCCCACCATTCGTGTATGTCTTTCAATCTTAACATCTATGTTCTTTTGATTTTATACATTCCCAAGTTTAGAACTACAGACAATGGAACCAATGTTGTTGTCTGAGAGAAAGTATGAGAGGTTACCAATAGTTCCTTACATAGAGAAACATATGTTACAACATTATATACAAGCACACATAGACATACATGGAAGTATACACAAGTAATGGGAGAACCATCAATATGCACTTTATTACATGTATAGAAAAACAACCTTCTTCTCTATCTATTACATAGTCACACACACACACATACATTTCATATAGTTACTTGTTAGTTAGAGTTCTTAACTACTTGGTCGAATGACTCTAAGTCTCTATTTGACCGAATCCTCTATTTGAATTCTATAGTTGACTTATTTGGTCGGCTTACGGGTTTAGTCAACAGAGTTGACCAACCCCTACAACAAATGCCTAGAAGATTTTGTTGGTTGTGGAGCCTGATTATCTTCTTGATTCAGAGGTCCTTGCTTTCAGCCGTGTTTATACCCCATAAAGTATTTACACCCCAGAAGTATGTACACTATTCCACGCGGGGGAGTGCAGAGGGGGGGTACCCCCTCTGCGGGGTCCGGGGGGTCCATCCCCCCGGCTGGGGGGTCTGGGGGCAAGCGAGGGTTCGGGGGCGAAGCCCCTGAAGCAAAAATCGCCTTGTAAAAGTATATTGTAATTTCCTTGTAAATCTGGACCGTTCATTATAAGGTCACAGATCTAACAGTAGAGATAATGTTAGGGTTTTTTGCCCTAGAAGGAAACCCTCTTTTATGAGGGAAATGTATTATGGCTATAGAGGATGGTGAATATTGTATTCTGAGAGAGGAGACTGTGAGAGAAAGAAGAGGAAGTTACAGCGGGTTTTGCTGTAGGTTGTATCCCTTCATTTGCTGGAAAATAATAAAGGAAGGACCTGGCAATTTCTCTGGTGG
>ML804717.1:109498-132310 GCA_009831015.1 Picea engelmannii
GTCTCTCTTGTATTGTGTGTCTTCTGTGTTTTGTTTCTGCATTTGTTTTATTTTATTGCTCCGCGGTCCTGTTTTTCTAACAGATTTCTTTATGGGCTAAGTCTTGGTTTTCCTCCCTCAACCATATCAAGGCTTTGATACCTATACCTAATGCTCGAAGGCCTTGTGAAGGTGTTAATATCCTTTATTAGAGACCAAGTATATCCTTGAGGATTCATGTGTGGTACTTCGAAGCATTGTTCATGCATTTGGACATGTCAAAGATTCCTTTAGGGACCAAGACATGGCCTTCTTCCCTAGATCATTTATAGTGCCCTAAGACACATACCTACTTATAAAAACCACATAATGGCACCAAAATACCTAATCATAGGCTAAGGATACCCTCAGGAGGCCATGTGTGATTTCTTGAGGCATCCTTCTTGGCCCTATATGGCTAAAAGCTTCCTTTAGGGATTGAGGTTCATCTTTCCTCCTACAACCATCTCCAAATCCTTGAGAGAAATACCTAGTGTTTAATACTACTAATGTCACTTGTATACCTGGTTAGAGGCAAATGATTCCCTCTAAAGGTCAATTGTGGTGGTTCAACCATGATTCCTAGCCCTAGAAGCCTAGAATATTCCTTCATGGAATAAATATTTGGTTTTTTCCACTGACCATATCCAGGTTCCAAAACATCATACTTAATGTTAAAAAAATCATAATAATGACTATACCCATCTGAATATCAAGGATACCCTAGAAATGTCCTTTGTGGTGGTTCAATATGTCATTCTTGGGCCTATATGCAAAGAAGCTTCCTTTAGGAACTAAGACTTGTGTTTCCTATGTCAATCATGTTAAAATACCTAATACCCACACCTATCACTGAAAATATACTAACAATGTCTATATCCCCACTTGAAGACCAAAGATACCCTCGAAAGGTCATCTATATTGGTTTGAGGTGTCATTCATGAACCTTCTGTCAGAATATTCAAGAATACTAAGAGGGCTGGGTGAATTAGTATATAGTTATTTCAACAATTTTAACCTTCAAGCACTACATAAACATTAAACATTAATGATGTGATTCATCATCAGATAAACTCATACACATCACACACATATTTTTACGTGGAAACCCAACTGGGAGAAAACCACATAAAATTTTTGTAAGTAGTTTCAAGATTTTACAAGCACCAACTTGAAGGAAGCACCCACTCCCTGAGTTTTAAAACACCTACTAGAAGGAGACACTAATATCCTCGAAATATTTTAAATGATGATACATGATCAAATCAACCTTCAAATACAATCCCAAAATCACTTCTTAAATCTACATACAAAACTTCTCATAATTGTACCTCAAATCTGCAAACTTGTAAGATTCGTCACGAGCTCAATTTTCCATTTCTAATTCTGAAACTTAGATCTCAAATATCAGGATCTTTTCTCCTTATAATGAAAATAGTGGAATTCAATTTGGACAAATCAAGCTTAAGATATAACCATTTGATTTCAAACACCTATTTTGAACTAGTTTATGGATTAGTCACAAACTCTAACTTGCAACAAGTATAACTCCATACCTGTAATGAATCAGGATCTGAAACTTATACATAATATTCTTCGATATCTTCTATAAAATCACTCCAATTTTCTCTACTTGAATCATGCCTGAAATGTTTTTATAGAGAAAGTGGCAAGATGACTCATTTTGAAGAAGAACACCCTAGTTTTAAAAAACTCAAATTCCACTAAGTATAACTCCAAACTTGTAACGAATCAAGACTTGAAATTCATATCCAATATCCTTATCTATATCTTATGAAAAAAAACCAAGTTTTGCTATATGAATCATTCTAAAAAAAATGTTATATTGAAAATGCCAAGATGACCTTTAAAGAAAACCCTAGAACAAATCATCACAAGACTTCATCTTCCCTTGGAATTTCACCCTTCTTCACTTCATCTTCCCTTGGAATTTCACCCTTATTCACTTCATCTTTCCTTGGAATTTCACTCCTATAGGCTTAAATTAGCTCCTCTTCCTTGGCTAGGTTGAATTGGTGTGATAAAAATTCCAAATGAGACTCCTCTTATATATATGAGTCTTCTCCACAAGAGGGGGTGTGACCAAGGGTCTCAAATTTTGGGCCGCACCTCTTCCTTAAGGATTGCCAACCTTAGGGGATTATTTAATTTAATGTAGGGGATTCTTCTCTTGGATTTAGGGGATTCTTCACTTGAATTTAGGGAATTATTCACTTATTTTTATGTCTTCTTCAAGGCTCCATTTGTGTACAATTTAAAGTGGGCATGTGGAAACAACCACATGCTATCTCATCTCGTGAGGGCCATGCTTAAAAGCTATGCCATAAGGGGAAAAATTTGGAGTTATGTACACTTATTTCAAGGCTCCTTCAAGGCTCTTCAAGGATTCTTCAAGTGGACACATCATCATCATTTTAGGGGATTTTGGGCTTTGCTTTAGGGCTTCTTCTCATTTCAAATTCATTATGCATATCCTTGAAAAAATTCTAACTCAATCTATCAACATCACTTCCAAAGATGATGTCATCAACATACAATTCAATAATAATCACACTTCCTTGATCCACTTTTATATAGAGGTTACTATCTACATTTCCCCTTCTGAATCCTTTTTGTTGTAAGTACTTGTCCAATATTGAATACCAATCTTTAGGAGCTTGCTTAAGTCCATACACAACTTTCTTCAATCTACAAACATAGTCTTCCTTTTCTGATAGTAGAAACCCGTATGGTTGTTCTATGTAGACTTCTTCTTCAAATTCTCCATTTATAAAATTTGATTTTACATCCATCTAATACAATTTGATCCTTTTGGAGAATTCATAAGCCAAGAACATTCTGATTGCCTCCATTCTGGCCATGGGAGCAAAGGTTTCTTCAAAATATGTTCCTTCAAATTGAGCATATCCTTTGCACACTAGGATTGCTTTGTTTCTGGTTACATGTCCATCTTCATTTCACTTGTTTCTAAAGACCCATTTTGTCCCAATCACATTTTTGTCCTTTGGAATTGGAACTAGTTTCCATGTCTCATTATTCTCTATTTGATGTATTTCTTCTTCCATAACCTTGATCCAATGTTCATCATTTCTGGATTCCTGAAATTTATTTGGTTCAACTATGTACAATAATGAAAAATGTCCTTGTTCAATTGTATGTTCTTTCCTTTTTCTTCTGATTTCTACTTTGACACTTCTATCTCCAATGATTTTCTCTAGTGGATGATTCTTCTGAACCCGAAGGTTAGGTTTCCTAGAAGGTGTCAGAAAATCTTGTTGGTTGTTTTCTTCTTGTTCTACTTCTAGTTGTTTCTCTTCTTGTTTTTCTTCTTCCTCTTCTTCTTTTTTTCGTTCTTCATTTCCCTATTCTTCAAATATGTTTGAATTTATTCTTTCCTTCCTAGTCTCCAACAAGTCTGTTTCATCAAATTTTACATTGATGATTTGCACTATCTTGTTGAGTCTTAGATTGTAGCACTTATATGCTTTTATTTTGCATGAGTACCCAACAAATATTCCTTCATCAACCCATGAGTCAAACTTTCCAATCTTATTTTCTTCCCTTTTTATGTAACACTTACTTCCAAACACTCTAAAGTGCTTAACATTGGTCAATATTCCTTCCCATAAATGATATGGAGTCTTATCACTATTACTTCTGTTCAATCCTCTGTTCAAGATATGAACAATTGTATGCACTGCTTGTCCCCAAAATATATCACTTATCTTGGAGTCAGTCAACATGGTTTTGGTCATTTCTCGTACAGTTATGTTTTTCCTTTCAGAAACTCCATTTTGTTGAGGTGTTCTAGCGGTTGAGAATTGTATTTTTTATTCCATGTTCTTCATAGAAATCCATGAATTCATTTGAATTAACTCACCTCCATTATATGATCTTAAGAATTTGATTTTCAAATCAATTTAATTTTCAACCAGTTCCTTGAATACCCTTAAACATTCAAAAGCTTCTGACTTTTTCTTGAGGAACCAAACCCAGGTCATTCTGGTGTATTTATCAATGAGTAGCATGAAGTATTGTTCACCATCCAGTCCTTTTGTTCTCCTGGGCCCACATAAATTAGTGTGTATAATCTCCAATGGTTTTGTTGTAGAGTATTCCTTTTTCTTGAATTCAACTTTTGTTTGTTTTCCATGCTAATAGTGCTTGCATATAATATACATTGGCTTTGTAATTTCTAACATTTCTCTTATAGATTGCTTCTTGTTGATATTGACAATATTATCAAAGTGTATATGGCACATTATCCCATGCCAAAGCCAACTTTCATCTTCTTTTCCCAAACAACATCTTTCTTCTTCAGTCTCATTCAAGATGTATATGTTGTTTTGATCTAGATCTCAGGGGATGAGATCTGGATGGCTTGAATGCCAAGAGAAGAGGAGATTATACGTGTCAATATTGCATGAAAAGAAGCATGGACAAAAACATGTAAATTAAGTAATCGGGAGGTGAGGCTCATAGTGGAGACTCACCTCTAAAACTGATTACTTGTAAATCACTCAGAGCTAATTAATCTCATCACAATGAACAATAAAAAATATGAGAAAAGCCAAAATGAGTAACTTGATATTCTGAGAAGGTTTTCTAGGCCTTTATATAGCATTACAAAATGGTACATTGGACAAATTCAAAAATATCTCATTAAATGAGTCTAAATATTATTAGTATAATAGATCTAACTACCCAGTTAACTAAGTAGTGGAAAATAAAATCCAATCCAATAATTGAAAGAGCTCATTAATTATGTCTCTATTATTATAATAATATATCTAACTACCCAACTAATTAAGTAGTGGGATATAAAACCCAATACAATAATGGAGAGGTGAGACTCTCTTTGACCCATATGGGCAACTTGTTAGCTCAATTAATTAATGAGGAGGTGGACATCTCTTTGATCCACATGGACAATCTATTAGATTTATATCTTTATGACTTTTGCATCCAAATTTAGACCATATACCCCCTAAAATTTGGATCACTCCTCCCCCCTTAGAAAATGATGGTCCCCATCATTTCACCCATGCTAAAAAATAGAAACTCGATTATCATACCATTATGATTACAATGTGAAAATACCCAATGAAGCGAAGGGTTTTGTGTGGTTGACCCATAACCATGGCTTTGTGGTTGACCCATAACCTAGTTGAAAATGACATTGTACATGGGGGGAAAAATAAATTTTAATAAAATCCCAAAATTTAAAAAATAATATGGAAAAATCATGACTTTGGGTGCTGTGAACATCCTTCTGCAAATATATTTGTAACTTCTTCTACAAGTGATGAAATCCAATTCTGTCAAAGACCCATTTGAGCTACTGAAGATATATTTCCATCGGTATATGGAACTTGTTCTGATATGACCCATGGAGTGAGAAAAACCAGGCTAAATTTTAAGGGCACACGATCACGCTGATTACACACATATGCTGTTTCAAACAAAGATATCTCATAAACCAGAAAACGAAATGAAATTCCATGAAATACCCATTTGAGATATTGAAGAGATATTTATAGCCATATGTGGAAATCCTTATGTAGTATTATGAGAATATGGGAAAAATACCTTTGAATATGGTGGTGCGTGACCTCCTTGGGTCAAATACATGCTGATATTCAATCGATGATATCTCTCAAACCAGGAAGAAAAATGATATTATGAGAAATACCCATTTGAGATATTCAAGAGATATTTATAGAAATATGTGTAAATCCTTCTGTAGTTTCCCTATCAGGGAGAAAAGTACCATTGAATATGGTGGTATGCACGATCTCCTTGGGTCAAATACATGTTGAGATTCAATCGATGATATCTCTCAAACCAGGAAGCCAAATGAGATTCCGTGAAATAAACATTTGAGATATTGAAGAGATATTTCTAATGTGATATGGTAGAGCCTCTGAAATGTTGTGTAGATTTTGCAACACCTCTTTGAATTTTGTTGAGTGTAGAGGGCCAAAAAGGATGCCAAAGGTTTGTAGAGAAGCATGGGTTGTTGTAGAGGTTGTAGAACCTCTGTGGGAAGCATGGAAACCCTACAAATTCATTGAAAATGTTGCATAACAATGGATGTAGTTCCATGTATAGATGTAGTGAATCCATGTATGGTTGTCCTTGTAATGGTGAACGAAGATCCAAGGGTAAAAATACCCTATAGTTCCTATGGACCTACAGTGATGCTTACAGTGTATGGCCTGAAAAATGGATTCTGATAGTACCAAAAGGAGGTTGGTGATTGTTGCCAATGTTTGAACCTGCAACATGCTTCAAACCCTTGTCCCGATGGAGAGTGTACCTTCTCTGATACCATTGATCCAGATCTCGGGGGGCTGAGATATGGATGGCTTGAATGATGAGAGAAGATGAGCTTAGACGTGCCAATATTGCATGAAAAGAAGCATGGAAAAAAATATGTAAATGAAGTACTCAGGAGGTGAGACTCAAAGTGGAGCGTCACCTCTAAAACTAATTACTAGTAAATCACTCAGAGCTAATTAATCTCACAATGAACAATATAAAATATGAGAGAAGCCAAAATGAATAACTTGATATTATGAGAAGGTTTGCTAGGCCTTTATATAGCATTACAAAATGACACATTGAAAAAAGTAAAAAATATCTCATTAAATGAGTCTCTATAATTAGTATAATAGATATAACTACCTAGCTAACTAAGTAGTGGAAAATAAGACCCAATCCAATAATGGAAAGAGCTCATTAATTGAGTCTCTATTATTATAATAATAGATCTAACTACCCAACTAACTAAGTAGTGGAAAATTAAAGCCAATACAATAATGGAGAGGTGAGACTCTCTTTGACCCATATGGACAACCTGTTAGCCCAATTAATTAATGAGGAGGTGGAAATATCTTTGATCCACATGGACAATCTATTAGCTTTATAACTGTTACACATTATTTTCGCCATCCCTATGATCGTTAATGATGTAAACCTATATGTTTCCTTCAGAGGGGTTAGTGGCCTAGATTCCTGAAGAAAGAAGGGAGAAGAACTTTCCCTAAGAGAAGAAGTTGTATTTTCCATTTTGAAATCCCTGGTTTCCACAAGCTGCACTAT
The DNA here is from genome assembly GCA_009831015.1 of Picea engelmannii. Lineage (NCBI taxonomy): Eukaryota > Viridiplantae > Streptophyta > Pinopsida > Pinales > Pinaceae > Picea > Picea engelmannii. The sequence continues at coordinate 116,642 of ML804717.1, forward strand.
AGCCAGGGTGAGGAAATCCCTGGTTTCCGCAGGCTGCACTATAGCCAGGGTGAGGAAATTCCTGGTTTCCGCAGGCTGCACTATGGTTAGGGTGAGGAAATTCCTGGTTTCCCTAGGCTGCACTATAGCCGGGGTAAGGGAATTCCTGGTTTCCATAGGCTGTACTATAGCTAGGGTGAGGAAATTTCTGGTTTCTGCAGGTTTCTCTATAGCTAGGGTGTGGAAATTATTGTACATGGGAAAAACGAGCGTCTTCTCAATGCTTCTAGAAGGAGAAGCTTCTATGGTGAGGTGGCCTCTGAACGATTTGGATATTACTCGATTTCATGATTTAGTGGGATCATCCTAACCTCCTCACCTTATTTTCTTCATCTTATAAAAGGAGAGGAGCTTTCATGGAGAAGGTTAGCTTTTGAGATTAGCTTGTTATTGAGTTTTGTAGCTTGGAGTTTTTTGGAGGTTTTATATTGGCTTTGAGCTTTGCTTTGTCAAGATAGATTTTGAGTAGCTATCAGATCTATGGTCTAAGAATTCTTGGAGAAATAAGTGTGTGGGAAGCAAGGAACTATTGGGAGGAACCTTACGACATCAAGGCATCTGGTTGTAATCTCTCTTCCTATTATTTAATATAATACAGTGGCATGCTTCTTTCCCATAGAATTATCTTTATTTTATTGCATAATTCCTTGATCATATGCATAGGTTGTCATTGAATATACTTCTACCACTTTCACTTTGGTTGGTTTGTGTCTCACTACAGGATCAGTATCACAAGAGCACCGGAGCGAAACAAGAACAACAAAGAAATAAGGAAGCGACACTTAAAGGTATGTCACTCGTCTTTTGTTCGGTAGTAAATTCGATGATTAGAGCCTAGGGAAAGTGCCATGTCATGTCGTGTCTTGTTCTAGATCTAGGTGGATCTAGGGGGATTGATTTGTGTCCGCACTTAACAATTAAACCGACAACAATAGCTTTATGACTTTTGCATCCAAATTTAGACCATATACCCCCTAAAATTCGGATCATGTTTGGAGTCCTTGTCATTGTTTCCATTAGTCTGCCTGATCCTTCTTTCCTTATTTCACATTCTTTTGAATTGAATATAAGTGTGTGTCCTTGATCACACATTTGGTTCACACTTAACAACTTATGCTTCATATTTTCAACAAGTAGGACATTTTCTACCACAACATCTTTGTTTACAAGATTGATCGTGCCTTTTCCTATAGTTTTGGCTGAGTTATCATTACCAAACATGTGATCCAGATTTTATGAGAAGAACAAAATGAATACAGATTATTATAATTCTTAACACAAAAACACAAGAAACAATAACAAAGAGACAGTAAAACTAGTTGCTATTCAATAAGGAAATATTCTGAAACTGTAAAATGCAGATTGAAACAATCTTGCTAGAATGGTGGAAACTTATCTATGAGAAGAGATGTGGCGATTTCACTCATTCACAATAAGATGGTTACAATGAGTCTCTACAATAATTTTTTACAATAAATAGGAATTCCAAAACCACATCCAAAAACCTAACCCTAGGAGATGAAGCGCCAAAAGACATGTGGGCCCCATTGGGGTAAGTTACTACATCAACTTCCCGGGGTCGTAACTTTTGCATACGATCTTCGTTTTAGGCACACAATATCCTTTTGGAAAGGTATATCTGAGGAATACACATGTCACCATTATAGTCTTACTTTGTGTACAGTTTGACTGTGGCGATCCCTAAAAACGTTGTTTAGGGCCTCAAAACGGCCCCGGAAGTCGGGGACTCGAGAACTAGGAAAAAACTGTCAAATTGCCAAAATGAACCAGTTGGAATAGGTGGGAGGCCACCGACATCCATCCGAATCAACGTGAAAAACCCCTCTTTTTATTTTTTTAATGTTACAAATATTCTTTTGTCTCTAATCATATGCTTTTAACATCCACTATCAATATGCCAATGTCTTCTTCTATTTTGGGCTTGTAAGAAAAACCTACATTCATCAACCTTCAAATATTCTTGCTTCTTTTCCAAGTTCTCTGTTGTTCCCATATATGATTGAAAGGAACATGTGTATTTTCCCTTGAAGAAACTATCAAATCACTTATGCAATTTTTGGCTTTGTGTCCAAAATTGTTACATTTGTAGCATTCAATTTCATAACCCAGAGCACCAAAACTGTTATAATTTTTGTCAAACGCTTCGTGAGGCTTTCCAGGATAATTTCCTTCATAATGATTCTTCATATTTTCATAGCTAATTTTGTTCCATGTGTTTCTACCTGTTAGCATTAGAAGTCACTCCTGGAGTGCGACAGGAGCAGAACCCAACGCCCATAAATTTTATGTCACGATAAGTTTAATGGATGATCAAATGGTTAGACACCCAGGAGGGAATCACTCTAGCTCAGGGACCAGGTCTGGTATGTAAAGAACAAAGGAGGTCTTGATCTAGCTTCAGTCAGTGGGTTGATTGTAAAATGGGCAGGTGGAAGACTTGGTGAGAGGAGTGAGCAAAACTACCTTGGGCAACAGGCCTTTCAACAGTTTGCAGAAGAAAAACTCTAAATGCAAGATCCTCTTGGTTCAGAGTTTCGGGTAACTAAAGGGTTGACTTGACTGGATCCTCCAATTCCAAGTCATTTAGCGTTGAGAAAATCACAAGACCGACTAGAGACAACGCAACTGTTACAGTGATCCAACCTACATCATCCTATAACAGCTACAACTCGACTTGATCCTCCAATTCCGAGCTGTTCTAATACAGTATGAACAAAGACATGGAAAGAAGCTGACATTCATAAGGCACGAAGTCTTAGATGTTAATGCATAACCAAAATAACCAATGCTTCATTAAATCTTTTACAATCGGGAGCCTTGCTCAACCATCGCTCCGTAACAAAAAATCAAAACTAAGTATATATACTCCAAAACATTTTCCCAACAGAGGCGTCTTAGACTTTCAGGATGGGGCATATCTTCAATCAAATCTGGCCTATACTCCTCCATCATACGCCATCATAACTCTGCATGGCTCATGCTAAGGGGTAGTTGAACCCTTAAATGTTGAATTAGCGTGCACAAACTTCCCTGGTGAGTCGAGGACTCAGCATGGCTTCTGTGGAAAAAACCAGTACAGAGGACTACCGCGGACGGACTTCCTGTCAGGACCTCCATACCTTGCAATTAATGAGTGAGGCAAGGTTTCAACCACCCCCTCTCTTCTTCATTCATTCCAAGCAGGTATCAAGATCGAGATCAAGTCGAACCAGTACCTGGAGAACACGGTGCCCCCCTTCTGAAGCTCAAGTCGGCACCTTTGGCCCCCTTTGCACAACTTTTTATATTTTCCCAAGTGACCACGGGCTATGACCCTGCGCTTTATCCTCTAGGTGATTTCAACATTTTGGGGTTTGGGGTTTCGAGATGTGAATTGATGAGAAACCCCTCACCTTTTGAACTCTCGAATACTGAAATGCCGACATGACTAGATCTTGTGCCACACGTCCTTTGGATCGGACGGCTGAGATGACATCGACAATTTCACTATGAAAATCCCGAAAGGCCCCATCCGTGACTCAGGTCTTGCACCATGTGCCCTTCTGATGAATGGTCCTGATCCTTTCGGGATTTCTTGTACCAAGGTTCATGATGCGCTTCTTCCTCAAATTCCTGATTGACCAAACTGCGAAAGCACGGATGTGCACCGCATGCCCTTCAGATGAACGACTGAGATGGATTTTTCATTAAAAGGGGGTCTACCTCCATTCCCAGGCTCGCTTGACATGCCCTGGCACTAGGACCGTGGGCTCATCTTCAAAGGTGCCTTTGGCATTTCGCATTTCAGCAATTTCAGCTACAGTGGATGGGAGATCCCTTGTCTCCCGAAATGTCGATCCCCGTAATGTCGATTGGCTGCCACCTGCCCCAACTGGATCGGACGACCCAGACTTTATCTTGAAATATAGGTGCTATCTCTTGTGCTATATCTCGGGAAACTTGGTAGCCCCGAAATCCCAATGACCATCGATTCTTCTCTATGGATGGATCTCGGCCACCGACAACAAAACTTGGCCCGCTCGCTTGACGTGTAGCCTGAAATGAGATTTTTCCATGCTGTGCTTGGGTGCTCCTCGTGCAACCTGCAAACCTGGGTACTCTTGTTCCCAAGACAAAAATTGTTGTTAACATTAGACTCCATGGGGGATAGAGTCGTCCCTATGATGATCTAAGGACTCATTTTGCAGCTTCAGTACCTTGTTGTTGGGCTATGGAGTCATTATTTGAAGATTAAAGACAAAAAAGAAAAACAATATTTACAAACGCAGAAGAGCCATGTGCGGCTCAAGAGAAAAATATTTTCAGGAAATGCCCATTCATAGGGCCATTGAAAACTTCTTGATCTTTCAAATCTCGCAACCTGTAGGTATTATTTGAAAATATTTTGAAGATCCTAAAAGGCCCGATCCACAGGGCCTCAAATTTGTTGTTCTTTCCCTTATCCTGCTTAGGAGCATCCCATTTCAGTACCAGGTCTCCGATCCGGAAATCCTCTTTCTTTGACTTCTTATAAAAAACCTGCATGATCCTCTGCTGATGGTCCCGAATTCTGCTCATTACCTGCTCTCTGGCCTATTGGACTTCCACCAGTTGATGAATTCTCCTGATCATATAATTAGGCTCTTCTTGACGATCCTGAAGGAATTTTGCTACAGGAATGGCTAACTGAGAAGGGAAAACAACCTCTGCTCCATAGACTAATTGGAATGGGGAGATGTCTATATATCTCTTCGTGGTCACTCGATTGGTCCATAGAGAAAATTTCAACTTTGAATGCCAGGCCTTTTTGTTGTCCTCCAATAGTTTTTTGATGATCCTTATCAGACTTTTGTTGGAGGACTCTACTAAACCATTTCCCTGGGGATAGTATGAGGTGGAGTGAATGAGTTTGATCCTGAATTTCTCATAGAACTTGGCTAATGTCTCAGCCCTGAAAGAGGTTGCGTTATCAGTAACAATCTTTCTTAAGCAGTCGAATCTTGTGATGAGGTCTTCCAGGAATCCAATGATTACCTTGTGGGAAACACTCCTTGTGGGGATAGCTTCAATCCACTTAGTAAAGAAATTTGTAGCAGTCATGATCCATCTGTGCTGCCCACTGGAAGAAAGGTGGATTTCTCCACTAAAATCTAGGCCCCATTGTTGGAAAGGTCATGAAACAACCACAGGATTTAAATGCAAATACTTGAGCTATTGTTTTCTTTCAAATCTTTGACATTTCATACAGGCTCTGACCTTCCTACAGACATCAGTGAATACGGTGGGCCAGTAGTATCCATCCCTGAGGATTTTGTAGGCTGTGGCTTTCCAGAAATGATGCCCTTCACATTGGCTATCATGAAATTCAACCATGATCCTATCAGCCTCTTGTGGATTCATACATTTCAAAAGCATCCCCAGGGGATCTTTCCAATATAAAACTTGATCGACAAGGAAGTATCTGATTGCTTTGAGCTTCAGAGCTCTTGCCTCGTTTCTTTGCAGGCCATCTGGAGGCCGCAATTCCTACAGAAAATATATGACATCCTTATACTAGGGACATCGAGCCAACGGGGGTTCTGCTTGAGGGTCTATATCAAATAGCTGATCCTGCTGATTTTTTGAGCATTCATTGATGAAATCTACCCCCAAAGCTTTGCAATTTGTTTCAGCCAACAACTTAGCTAAACTTTGACCTTTGATTAATTTGGTAGGCCTTATTTCTAAGTCAAACTCAAGGATCTTGGCCATCCACTTACTTCTCCTTCAGTCTATGTCAGGTTGAATAAGAATGTCTTTAACAATGGCCGAGGGGACATAGGCAATGATTTTTGACTGCAGGACATAGGTTCTAAAATCTTTGAGAGCCTTTACCAGGGCATAGGCCTGCTTCTCCATAATGTCGTACCTGACTTCGACATCCCTTAGAGCTCCACTAAAATAGGCAATAGGCTGCTCTAGCCTCGCCTTGTTTGTCTGTAATAAAACAACAACCACTGTGTCAGGTGAGGCAAAGGAGAAAATAAGGAAATCCTTTGAGTAATCGAGACTGATAAGCATAGGAGCTTCCATCAAGGCCTTCTTTATCTTCTCAAAGGAAATTCGTGATTCAGAAGTCCACCTCACTTCGTTTCCTTTCCTCAACATGGCTGTTATAAGTCTCACCCCTTCAACAAAGTTAGAAACAAATATCCTTAGAAAATTAATCTTACCAAGGAAAGATTGGACCTCCTTCCTGGATCTTTGGATTGATAAGGCCTGCATTGCTTCAACTCTGCTAGGATCGATCTTGACTCCTTCTGCTGATACTATGTGGCCCAGTAATTTTCCCTCCTTCATGGCAAATAGAGATTTCTTGGGATTCAATGAAATGCCAAAACTCCTCCATTTCAGGAAAACCTTCCTGAGGTGAAAACAATGTTCTTTATCGGATTTTGAAAAGACGATTATGTCATCTAGATAGATGACCACAAAATTGTCCCTTTCCCCAATGAAAGCTATGTCCATGGCACGTTGAAACGTTGCCCCTACATTCATCAATCCAAAAGGCATTTTAGCATACATGAAGGTGCCCCATGGAGTGGTAAATGTCGTCTTTTCCCCGTCCTCAGGCAGAACAAAGATTTGATTGTAGCCAAAGAAGCCATTGATCATGGAAATCCTGGACACTCCTGTTACCCTCTGCAATATATGTTCCATTTTGGGTAAGGGGTAATTGTCCTTTCGTGAGCTCCTGTTCAGGCTTCTAAAATCTACACAGAGTCTGATTTCTCCATTCTTCTTCCTTACTAGGACCAAGTTGGCCACCCACTCTGAATATCTCAGTGGCATGATGATCTGGGCCTGTAACAACTTCTTCACTTCCCTCTCCATGATAGGAAACAACATAGGATCGATCTGTCTTAGCTTCTGCCTAAATGGATTTGCCTCCCTTTTCAACGGGATTTTATGCTCAATGAAAAAAGTGTCATATGTTTTGAGATCTTCATAGGTTTAGGCAAAAACATCAGCAAATTCCCTCAATAGTTCAGCGTATTCGGGCCTCTGCTCCTTTGTCAGACTTCTGGACAATTTGATAAACTTGGGTTCATTCTTAGTGCCAATGTTACACTGAGTTGTATCAGCATCATCATCTGAGATTTCCCCTTTTAATGCCACATCATTTCTATCAAAAATCCTTTCCAAAGGAACCAGTCCCCTTGGAATATGATTGCTGGGCAGCTGCACAATGTTACGCTCTGCAATCTTATTCAGAAAATTACCCCCATCAAGCTTTTCTTCAGAGACAGATTCTTGGTCAATATGCATTTCTGAAAATTATTCGACAGTCTCTAAGAATCTTCTGATCTCAAGATCATCCTCGAACACCTTCCAATGTTTGACATTGTCAGGTATGGAGGGCCTGTATTTTACTTCCACATCGTATCTGAATTTGGGTGGTAAGGGGACTTTGAAATTGCTTGCTGATGTAGCCAAGGAATCTGCCACTGTATTCTTCTCTCTTGGGACGAAAGAAATGTTAAATGCTGAGAAGAAACTGTCAATTAGGTCCCATACCTCATTTCTGTAACTTCTGAGTCGAGGATGCTTAGCCTGATAAGTGTTTATGATCTGCTGGACTACCAATTCTACATCTCCGAACACTGCTACCTCCTGAATTCTCATTTCCTTTGCAGCTCTTAATCCTAGAATAAGAGCTTCATATTCTGCCACATTGTTGGTAGCTTCAAATTCTAGCTTGTATGACAGATATATGGTTTCCTGAGCGGGTGACACAAAAAATACCCCAACACTAGCACCTTCCTTGGAAAAGGCTCCATCGAAAAACATTTTCCAGATGGGGGTGATGGAGGGAGGAAATTCATGAGAAGTGGTGGGTTGCTTTCTAAGTTTTAGAGGAGGCTCGGGAGCATTAGTGAGTTGTAGTAAACTGGAACCTAAATCAATGTCTAGGGCAAAAATTGGATGGTTGGTAGGATTGGCTTCATCACTGATTATATAGGACAGCTGGGCTTCTCTGTATAATCTCCTATGTTCCCCTCCAAATACCAGAATAGTAGCATAGGTTAGGTCCATCTGCAGAGTTCCACCCAACCTTTTTATTCAAGATCTTGATAACAACATACCAAACTTGGGGGGGACATTAGCCACCACAACATCCATGACCACACTTTTCATGGACAATTGAAACAAGGTCACGACCAGGTCTTTGATGACTCCTAGACATTGGACTTTCCTAGAGTCAAAGGAATAGAGGTCATGATAGGGTCTGGTGACTTCTAGTCCTAATTCTTCCATGACAATTTTGGGCATGAGGTTGTGGGAAGCCTTTGAATCCATTAAAAAATTGTGCACCACCTTGTCCTGTATATTCAAGGATGTGTAGAAGGGAGGGGATGAATCATTCCTGTCTTCTACCATAGGACCTAGAATAACTGTAGGCTTTTCATCTTGCAAATTGATGGAGTCTATGGGAAAGCATGAGGCTTTAGACTGTAATAGCTCAGAGAAGCATTTTTTGAACTCTTCCTGTTTAATCAATTCGGTGAGGGGCACAGGGATTCTCATTTTTTGAATTTCATGCTCAAAGTTGAAAGAAGATGTAAGCTTTGGGATTTCCCTCACTTTAGGAACATGACTCTGGACCATTGGAGGGAGGGGTTGAGCCTTCCTACCTTTATTTTTGTCACCTACTTCACTAGTAGGTTTCTCTGTTCTAGGGAACTGTTTAGGAACATCAGGTGCTGCTATCTTTTTCTTGGACCTTAGGTTATACCTGCCTTGGATGCTACTAGCCTTGTCTCCATTGCTAAGTTCATTTAGCTGACTGTCCATGAGATATTCCTCGTATGCTGATTGAATGAGATGAGGAAAAGAAGGAGCCTCTTCGAAGCAGTGTATTTCAGGATCAAGCCCATCGGTTTCCCCTTCTTCCTCCTCAGCCACAAAATTATTTTGAAAAGGGGCCTGAATTTTCTGGTCTTCTCTACCTCTTCCTCTCTGGTCTCTTTGCATATTCAGGGGAGCAATATTGTTTGGCCTCCTGAATCCTCCTTTGTTTTCAACATTTTGAGGACCTTTGTATGCTTGCCTCCCCTCCACCTTCATTCTCTCCATCTCTGCAGACAGAGACTTCACCATCTTGGTCAGTTCATCCACTTGAGGGTGAGGCACCGAGGGGCCAGAAGTTGAGGCTTCATATCTTCCCTTTCTCCTATCTGCATCAGTCTTGTTTCTCAGCCTATCAGCTGCTAATACGTTAGATTCCACCTCTATGGCTGCATCTTGCATTTGATCTAGGGAGGTAGCTCTTCTTTCTCTCAATAGAGGACATAAGTCAGGGTCGAATGCACTAGCATAAGAAATTTTGGCAGAGGCCTCTGAGGGCTTTATCTCAGCAGGAATCTTATTATACATCTTATTGAATCTTTTGGAGAAGTCAGAGACATACTCTCCTTCCATCTTCTTCAAAGACCTGAACTCTGTCATGTAATACATGAAATCCTTCTTATCTCCCCACTGCCTCAAGAAAACACCATCTAGAGCTTCAATTCCAGCAATAGATCCGGGGGTCAATCCCCTAAACCATTTCCTCACCTCACCATCCAGGCTCTGGACGAAGACTCTCATCCAGACATCTTCATTTTCAATGTTCAGGTTGTCTGCATAACTGTAGAAAGTAGCCATGTGCTCTTCTGCAGTTATGTCCCCTTCGCCAGTGAACTTGGGCATATACTTTAGGTAATCTCCAACAGGGAGAGGATTCATAGGATGGGGTAGGATTAAGGGAGCATATCTGGCAATGACTATGGCATCCATTCTATTTAGAGGGGGATTAGCACCAACCATAGGAATATTAGGTGGAGGAGAAATTGGAGGAGAAGGAGTTTGCAAAGGGGCTACTGGGAATGAGTCTCTAAGTGGGATGGGAAACAATAGGGGATTTAGGGAGAAGGCTAACGGGCTTACATCAACAGATGCTTCTCTTTGTGCAGAAGTGGAAACATTAACAAGAGGAGGAGTGGTAAAGATAGGAGTGGGGCAATCTTCTGTGGTCCTGGGTCTATGCCAAAGTACAACTTCAAGGGAGAGGGGAGTGACAAGGATTTCTCCCTCCAATCCCAGACCAGGAGGGGAAAACTCAACAGGAACACTCCCGAAATTCAGGAAACGGAAAACCTCAAAAAAAGGTTTGTTAAGAAACTGAGGAGGAGAAAATGGAGTTCCTACAGAAGGATATGGCGGATTACTTGGTTCGGTGGTGAAAGCTTCTCCTTCAGAGGCCTTTCCTTTTCTGAGAACCACCTCCGGATCAGTTTCAAGTGTAGCTAGAGGCAGTTGTGGATGGGACCACGTATGTCTTCCTCTGAAAGCCACAATTAACATGGTAGGTTTGCCACAATGGATTCGTCACAATGGAGTCGCCAGGTGCACAATAGAAATCTTCAAAGGCTCTGATACCTGATGCACCTTCAGAATCAAAGGCTCAATGTTGTTCAATCCCGGGGAAAAAATTTCAACTTCGTCCCCGACAGCGGTGCCAGAAATGTTAGCGTTAGAAGTCACTCTTGGATTGTGACAGGAGCAGAGCCCAACGCCCATCAGTTTTATGTCACGATAAGTTTAATGGATGATCAAATGGTTAGAGACCCAGGACAGAATCACTCTAGCTCAGGGACCAGGTCTGGTATGTAAAGAACAAAGGAGGTCTTGATCTAACTTCAGTTAGTGGGTTGATTGTAAAATGGGTAGGTGGAAGACTTGGTGAGAGGAGTGAGCAAAACTACCTCGGGCAATAGGCCTTTCAATAGTTTGCAGAAGAAAAACTCTAAATGAAAGATCCTCTTGGTTTAGAGTTTCGGGTAACTAAAGGGTTGACTTGACTGGATCCTCCAATTCCAAGTCATTCAGCGTTGAGAAAATCACAAGACCGATTAGAGACAACACATCTGTTACAGTGATCCAACCTACATCATCCTATAATAGCTACAACTCGACTGGATCCTCCAATTCCAAGTTGTTCTAATACAGTATGAACAAAGACATGGAAAGAAGCTGAAATTCATAAGGCAAGAAGTCTCAGATGTTAATGCATAACCAGAATAACCAGTGCTTCATTAAAGATTTTACAATCGGGAGCCTTGCTCAACCATCGATCCTTCACAAAAAATCAAAACTAAGTATATATACTCCAAAACATTTTCCCAACAGAGGTGTCTTAGACTTTCAGGATGGGGTGTCTCTTCAATCAAATCTGGCCTGTACTCCTCCGTCATACACCATCTTAACTATGCATGGATCATGCTAAGGGGTAGCTGAACCCTTAAATGCTGAATTAGCGTGTGTAGACTTCCCTGGTGAGTCGAGGACTCAGCATGGCTTCTGTGGAAAAAACTAGTACAAAGGACTACCGTGAACGAAATTCCTGTTGGGACCTCCATACCTTGCAATTAATGAGTGAGGCGAGGTTTCAACCACCCCCTCTCTTCTTCATTAATTCCAAGCAGGTATCAAGATCGAGATCAAGTCGAACCAGCACCTGGAGAACACGATGCCCCCCTTCTGAAGCTCAAATCGACACCTTTGTTCCCCTTTGTACAACTTTTTCTATTTCCCCAAGTGACCAGGGGATGTGACCCTACACTTTATCCTCTGGGAACTTTCAGTGTTTTGGGGTTCGGGGTTTCGAGATGTGAATTGACGAGAAACCCCTCACCTTTTGAACTCTCGAATACCGAAATGCCGACGTGACTAGATCTTGTGCCACACGTCCTTTGGATTGGATGACTGAGATGACATCGATGGTTTCACTATGAAAATCCCGAAAGGACCCATCCATGACTCAGATCTTGCATCGCGTGCCCTTCTGATGAATGGTCCTGATCCTTTCAGGAATTCTTGTACCAGGGTTCGCGATGCGCTTCTTCCTCAAATTCCCGATTGACCAAACTGCGAAAGAAAAGATGTGCACTGCATGCCCTTCAGATGAACAACCGAGATGGATTTGTCATTAAAAGGGGGGCTACGTCCATTCCCAGGCTCGCTTGACGTGACCTGGCGCTAGGACCGTGGGCTCATCTTCAAAGCTGCCTTTGGAATTTCGCATTTCGGCAATTTCAGCTGCAGTGGATGGGAGATCCCCTGTCTCCCGAAATGTCGATCCACGTAATGTTGATTGGCTGCCACCTGCCCCAATTGGATCGGATGACCCATAATTTATCTTGAAATATAGGTGATATCTCTTGTGCTATATCTCGGGCAACTTGGTAGCCCTGAAATCCTGATGACCATCGATTCTGCTCTATAGATTGATCTCGACCGCCGACAACAAAACTTGGCCCACTCGCTTGACGTGTAGCCTGAAATGATATTTTTGCGTGCTATGCTTGGGTGCTCCTCGTGCAACCTGCAGACCTGGGTACTCTTGTTTCCAAGACAAAAATTGTTGTTAACACTACCCTTTGCACAGGCTCTACAATTTATGGATTTATGCCCAAAATTATTGCAAGAATAACACAAGACAAGATAAATCTTTTGGTACCTAGGTGTGGGTGGTCTTCCAGTTGGTGTTGTTCTTATGAAATCATGATATTACTCTTGGGTCTTCTTCATTGCTATTTTTTTATTCCATGTTCCTCTGAATGCACGATCTTCTTCTTTATTTATGGTTTATGCATGTCCTCCTTTGGAGGCTTGCATTCTTCTTTCTTGATGGAACTCTTGATAGTATCTCCATAACTTATTTTCTCTACTTCATTTCATGTCATCATAGAGCTTGAACCCTCATCAATATTATTTTATTTGTATCCAAGTGTAGACTTATCATAGAATGGTTTTTGATTGCAGATGATTTCATGCATTATTTTTGTGCTATTGCCAAAATTTAGTTGGATGTACTTCTTCTATAGTTCCTTTCTTAGTGAGACTATTGTAGCTTCCAGATTCTCTGTTATTTTCTTCTTTTCTTCTAGTTTTCTCATGAGTGTTTCTTCAATCACTTTGTCTTTTTCCAACTGAATCCTTAGATTTATGATAGTCTTCTTGGTTTCTTAAATTTTTTTTCTAGGATTTTGAAATCCTTCCTATAGTTTACTTAAATATTCTTTGAGAGACTTGTTTTTCTTACTTTCTATTCTTATATCACTTAAGGTACTGATCAATTCTGCCTCAAGATTCACTTCTCCTTATTCTTCATAGTCTCCTTCATTATTTTCAGTAGTTTCCTCTTGAGTCTCTAGCGCCATCAAGAGTACTCTTCTTGAGTCACAGTCATTATCATCATCTTCATCGAATGAGGAACTATCATCTTTTGAATAGAGATTTTTCTTTTTAAAAAATCTTCCTTTATTTCTTTCCTTATCTCTTTTCTAATATTTATTTTATTTCTTAGGAACTTATTCTTCATCATTATCTAAACCCCTTGCATAAGGACATTTGGAAGAAAAATGGCCAGCTTTACCACAATTAAATCATTTGAAAGGAAGCATACCTTTGTACTTAACAATTTGTCTTTTCAGATTTCTCACAAAGTTGGCTTCTTCTTCATTATTTGAATCATCACTATTGTTGGAGTAGGGTTTTGACCTTGGCTTGTTCTTTCTTGTCTTCTTGGTGTCTTTGAATTTTTCTTCCCTTATGGACAAATATTCCTATTATGTTCTCATTTCATATGTTGTAAGTATTCCATGTAATTCATCCATTCTCAATGTATCTAGATCTTGTCTTTCTTCTAGAGATGATATTTTAGAGTCAAATCTCATTGGGAGAGATCTCAATATTTTTTGCGCAATAACTGAATTTTAAATCTTTTCTCCCAATCCTCTTATAATATTAACAATTTCATCAACTTGGAGAAAACAAGATGCAATGTATTCATCTTCCTTCATTCTCAAATGTTCAAATTGTCCTATGTAAGTTTGAATCTTTCCCCCTTTGACTTTAGCATCTCCTTCATAAACATTCTTGAGCTTGTCCAGATTTCCTTTATAGAATCACAATGCATAGCCTTAACAAATTCTGAACATGTTAGAACACTTAGAATGAAATTTATGGCCTTTGAATTGTAATCACTGAAAATTTTCCTAGCATTATCTCTTTGGGGAGAAGCTAGTGCAGTGTATCCATTTACTACAACTTTCCAAACATAAAATCCATGTACCTGCAAAAATGCTCTCATTCTTATGCTCCAAAAACCATAATTTTTTCCATCAAACAATGGTGTTCCAATTTTGGTAAATTCTCCTTGCTTATCCATGATCTTCCTTCCAGTGGTTAGATTGTTCCTGAAGGAACCTCGCTCTGATACCAATTTTTAGAATATTCAAGAATACTGAGAGGGGGGTGAATCAATATAGAGTTATTTCAACAATTTTAACCTTCAATCACTACATAAATGTTAACCAATAATCATGTCATTCATCATCACATAAACTCATACACATTGCACACATATTTTTATGTGGAAACCCAACTGGGAGAAAACCATGGAAACTTTTCTTAAGTAGTTTCAAGATTTTGCAAGTGCCAACTTGAAGGAAGCACCCACTCCCTATGTTATCCATCACCTACTGTGAGGAGACACCAATACCCTTGGAATATTTTAAATAATGATACATGATCAAATCAATTGTCAAATAAAATCCCAAAACCACTTCCTAAATCTACATACAAAACTGCTTAGAACTGTACCTCAAATATGAAAGCTTGTAAGATTTGGCATGAGCTCAATTTTCCATTTCTGATTATGAAACTTGGACCTTAGATATTAAGATCTTTTATCCTTCTAATTAAACTAGTTTAATTCAATTTGGACCAATCAAGCTTAATATATAACCATTTTATCTTGAACACATGTTTGGGACTAGTTTCTTGATTAGTCACAAACAATAACTTCCAACAAGTATAACTCCGTACCTGTAATGAATCAAGAATTGAAACTTTTACCCAATATTCTTCGATATATTCTTTGAAATTCCTCCAATATTTTATCCTTGAATCGTCCCTGACAATTGGTTATAGAGAAAATGGAAAGATGAGTCGTTTTGAGTAAGAAAAACCTATTTTTAAAAACCATAACTCCAAATGTGTGATTATTCAAGACCTGAACTTCATATACAAGATTCTTCACTATCTCTTCTGAAACACCTCCAAGTTTCACTATCTTTGTTGTTCTACAGAAAAA
Organism: Picea engelmannii; assembly: GCA_009831015.1. Lineage (NCBI taxonomy): Eukaryota > Viridiplantae > Streptophyta > Pinopsida > Pinales > Pinaceae > Picea > Picea engelmannii. The sequence goes on from ML804717.1 coordinate 131,862, forward strand.
GTTATATCGAAATTTACAAGATGACCTTCAAAGAAAACCCTAGAACAAATAATCACAAGAATTCATCTTCCCTTGGAATTTCACCCTTCTTCACTTCATCTTCCCTTGGAAACTCACTCCTCTAGGCTGGAATTTTTTCCTCTTCATTGTCTAGGTTGAATTGGTGTGATCCAAATTCCAAATGAGGCTCCTCTTATTTATACGAGTCTTCTCCACATGAGGGGGTGCAATCAATGGTCACAAATTTTGGGTCGCACCTTTTCCTTAAGGATGGTCGAACTTAGGAGATTCTTTACTTTATTTTAAGGACTTCTTCTCTTGGATTTAGTGGCTTCTTCACTTGACTTTAGGGTCTTCTTCACTTGGTTTTAGGGCTTCTTCAAGGATCCTTCAAGGCTCCATTTATGTACAACTCAAAGCGGGCATGTGGAAACATCCACATGTTATCT